>WSXT02066125.1:0-12470 GCA_011762715.2 Neuroterus valhalla | reverse complement strand
AGAGGGCTGTCCCATAGTTGAACCTGAAATATGGTCAATATTACACTCTAGATGTTCAGGTTGACCATCCATTTTTCTCCGTGTGGACACCGAATCTTAGCACATTGATCAGGCAAGATGTCAGATATCAATGCTAGTGAGATTATACTAGGATCGTTAACGCTTCTCTTCCATGTCGCATTTACAAGACAATTTCTGCAAAATTTTCCATCAGTTTATGTCAATTCAAAATACTTCTATGATTATCAGTACAACAAAACTTGAATCGCAAAAACTGGACAAATTTTAATTCTATTAAAAAAGGATAATGAGTAGCAAAAAGCGCAAAAGTAGCCCGATTTTTCCGATCTCAACTTCGTTGTAAAACTAATAACAATAACATCAAATGTGTAAAAATTTGCTCAAAATTTGGCAAAATGCAGAAAGCTGCATTAGCGAGGAATCTGAAGGTGATGAACGATGCTCGTGAAAATTTTAACCGGTATCATATATCCCTCCCTAGACTACCAATGCCAGTGCATTGAGCAGACAAGGTATTATGTGCCAATGCTAGTGCGAGTATACTAGGATCGTTAACGCTTCTCTTTTATATCGCAATAGGTCGTAAACGATGCTCGTAAAAATTTCGACCGTTGTCATAATCTTAAGTCTATTACGCTTTCCAATAACGATTTTCAGCGTCACGGTACACGGAGAAAAATGGATAGTCAACCTGACCATCTAGAGTGTAAGATTGAACATGTTTTGGGTTCGACTATGGGATAGCACGCTAGATGGTGTAGCGCACAATACGTGGAGTGTCAAAATTTGAAGGTTAGCTTCACTATCCTAGAGTGTAAAGTTGACGATCCTGGAGTCCTTTGTGAAAAATGGCACTTCTCTAGTCGGTGGAGCTACAAGATTATACGAAGGATGAGTGACTTATATTATCCCTGAAATTCTATTCATTGGGATTCGTATTTTTCGCGGTTGACCTTGGAAGTTTCCTTGTGAATTCCTGCTCCCCTGTTACTATTTATTCTTTTCAAATTTTTATGAAGTATAATCAAACAATATTCTGTGTGTATTAATCGATAATCTGAAAATTGGACTAGCTCTTATTTGAGCAGTTTGTAAGGATGACTATAAGATTCCTGCAGTGGACTGGTGACCCACTCCGAGTAAAAAAAAAACCAACAAAAAATCCTTTACAATGATAAAATGTAAACGAGTTTAGCTTATCCCGAAAGGGATTTGCCTTAATGGTATAATAATAATATTTGCCCTCTTAAATTGTCCTTGAATTTTATTGAGTAGGTAAATCGTTTTTTGTTGGAAATTCGTATTTTTCGCAGTAACATTCGGAAATTTCCTTGTGAATCCATGCTCCTCTGTTACGCGTTATTTTTTCAGATTTTTATGAAACTATATTCGTCCAATATTTTGTGTGTAATAATTGATAATCTCAAAATTCGACTAGCTCTTATTTGAGCAGATTATAAGAATTACTATCAGATTCCTGCAGTGGACTGGTGACCCACTCAGAGTAAGAATAACCAATAAAAAATCCTTTACAATGATAAAACGTAAACGAGTTTAGCTTACCCCGAAAGGGATTTGACTTAATGGTATAATAATAATATTTATCCTCATAAATTTTCCTTGAATTTTATTGACTAGGTGGATCGTTTTTTGTTGGAAATTCGTATTTTTCGCAGTAACATTAGGAAATTTCATTGTAAATCCATGCTCCTCTGTTACGCGTTATTTTTTTCAAATTTTGATTAACTATAATCGTCCAATATTTTGTGTGTAATAATTGATAATCTCAAAATTCGACTAGCTCTTATTTGAGCAGCTGTAAAGCTGCTAAAACCTTCTGAAATGATAATTGGAAATTCTTGAAAATATTAGGCTGGACATGGTTAGGTATGATTTTCTCAACAAAAATCAGATGGTCTTCTAGAACCGTAAAAACGGTTACTAGGATGAGAATGGAACATTCGAACTGAACCAATTCGCACCTAATCACTAGAACTAGGCCAAAGCAATGGGATGCATGTGAAATTTTCATCTCCATACATCGTATGTTGGTGGACTGCAAGAAATACTCCGATAAACGGATTCATTTTCAAATTGGAAGGCACATCAGAACTCCGATTCAGGGGTTATATCCACTTGTTGTTCTGAAAATAAGAGCATTTTCAAAGAATTTTTTCTCCAACCCATAAAGGTTCAGTTCAATCGAACAAAAACACATTTATTAGAAGATATAATTAGGTGTTAGAAAATTTGTTTCACTCGTTTTTGAATTTAAAAAGTTAATTTATTCTCAAGCAACGAAGAAACTTAAAAATATATTTGAAGGCAAAATGGAAAATAGTTCCATTATAAGCAATGTGAAAATATAATACTAGAATTGTCATGAAGTTCAAAATAGTTGCGGAATAGTTTTAAAAAGTGTCAATAGTGTTGTGAGTCCGAGTTCTGCACATTTTATGAATAAATACAAATTTAGTATGAAAAAAGTGATATTTATTGCCGGAAGCGTGCTTACATAGGAAATTCATTTTTCTTAGGAGAAAATGTCACTCTTCGGTTGAGAATTTAACTGTTCCAGTAGCCAATTTAACAATTTTGTTTGGAAATATCCTAATAGATTAGGGAATTCTGTCGATTTGTGGAAACTTGATATTTGATAGTGAACAATTTTTTTTTTAAAGAAAATTTGTATATCTGCCTAGAAAATCTAAAAAATTTGGCTAACATTTTTGTCTCTAATTGACTAGAAGATCAATTTTATTGAAAATTCAACAATGCTATGGAAAAATCAATCTTTTCGTTTGAAAATCCAACCACCTTGGTAGAAAATTGAAAATTTATTACGCAAGGCATGCAAATATATAAGAATAATTGTGCGGTTAAAAATGGGTTTTGGTAGTGTGAATTGTGCAAGTATTCAATGACAGGTGAAGTAATAATAGTGACCGCAATGCGGGGCACCATATTGTTGTAAATAATGCATATTTTCGCTATTGAAAGAAACGTGACAAAGAGTAACCGCAGATGCTGCAAAAATGATATATTCTTCTTCACTGGCATTCGAAGTACAACTTTTTTGATACGTCCGCATTATTCAAAATGATATGAAACATGAACAAGCATGAAGATCGTAGCAAAATAAGTGACTTGAAAAATTTAGATTCGAGAATTAACGCTAAATAAAATAGGAAGAGTCGAGATCTCAACAGATAAAAAATTTACAATGGTAAATTATTCTGGAAAGCTGCCAACTTTGAATAAATTTTACCGAGAGACGATTTATTCGAATAGAAAGCAACACACAAAAGAACCATTGCATAATGTTTTAATTTACTCTGAGAAAATTTCAGAGGAACATTAAAAAGGATTTTTGTTATGGAAAATTTAATTCTTAATAGGAATATGATTTTTTTACGAAACGAGCATTTCAAAAAATCGATTTACGCAATTGAATGTTGTGGTTAAGACCCGGTTCCAACGCGCTTAGCTGGAGATTTAACTATTCTAGATAAAGATTCATTATTTAAATAAAAATTTATCTCCATGGTTTAAAATCTAACTATAGTTATAGTTTTAAGTTATTTCTTTCTCCTCCTCAAATGTTTACTACTATATTTTTTGTTCAGAATGTATCTTTTTTGCATTAAAATTGTTACCGTTTGGTTAAGAAAAACAATTCTTCTGCTGGATATTCTACAATTTTGATAGAAATTCATTTTTTTCGGCTTGAGATTCGTCTTTTCAAGTTAAAAATTCAGCCGTTCGTTTGAAAATTCCGACTCTCTTCATTAAAAAGTTGTATACCTTGAAAATGAAACTCTTTCAATAAGAACTCGTATTTCCGGGTTTGAAATCCGAAAATTTCATTCAAAATTTTGAAATTTATGAATAAAATATTTATGATTGAATTTTATATTTTCAAATTCTAAAACGTTTCTTCCTAGTTTTTTTTTCTGATCAAAAATTTATTCATATTCCATGTATCACTGAAAATTTATCTTCTCTGTTAAGAATTCTTTCTTTTCTTGGAGATTCATCATCCTAGTTTAAAACTAACCTTCCTTTCCAGAACTTTTTTTTAAAGATTAGTTCTCTTCCTGAATTTTTCGTTTAAACTGAAAATTCTACTGATGCCTTTTTTTGTGAGCAAATACATTTTTTATTCAGAGATTCATCTTCTTGATGAATTATTTAACTACTTGATTGAAAGTTGAACTCCTGAAAAAATGGCATTGTTTCTAGTTTTTTACTCCTATTTGCTATTTCTTTAACTATTTTTGTAGAAAATTGAACAATTAGTTTCAGAGCATCCCATTTTGACTAAAAATTAAATTGCTTCGTTGAAAACTTATATTTGAAGGTTTGGTTGAAAATTTAATCGTTTAATCGAGAATTCAATTATTCTGGTAGGAACTGAAAAATTTGATTTAAGAGTATCCTGCTTAGATGAAAATAACATTTTTTCGTAGGAAACTCATAAAGGTGAGAAATTAACTTTTTTGGAAGAAAATTTTGCCTTTTTACCAAAAAAATTTACCAATTTGCCTGTGAGTGTTGTCTTTTATTGATTGGAAAATCTTCCTAGTTTAAAAATGCAATACTTTTGTTAAAAATGATTTTTTTTCATAATTGAGTTCAGCCGTTTTTGATGTATTGAAAAAAATTTGGGTTGGAATATCAACTTTTGGTGTTTTTTGTTGTAATTTTACCTTTTTTGAATGAAAATGAAAATATTTGGTCATCGAGAACATCCCACGGCTGAAGTGGTTCGTGCCCTTGTTAAGCTTCTAGAAAGCTCTTGTTTTCTACACTTGTTTTGTTCGACGAAATTGCGCGATATCATAGTACGAAATCACCAAGATCTTTCTAGAAGCTTAGCACGGACACGAACCACGACAGTGGTTCATGTCCGTGTCCACATTCCGTGTGGATAACAATGTTATCCACACTGTGGATAACATTGACGTTGCTCACATCAAATTCCTTTTATAAAATTTCACAACATTATTTTATTATGTCATTAAGAACATTCTAGAAGCTCAGCCCAGACACGAAGCAATACAGCTGTAGAACGTTCCTAATGTCTGTAAATTGTAGGTAACAGAAATCTTGGAATAGAACCTTTTCAGGTTCCCTACTAACATCGAAAGTGTTCTACAGCTATAGTGGTTCGTGTCAGTGCTAAGCTTCTAGAATGTTATGCTTTCTACGAGTAAACGATATCACGCAGTAGAGAATGCGAAAGAAAATCAAAAAAGTACCTACATTCAAATGCTGAATTCAGATTGTAAAAACCCTGAAGGTATTTACACCAAATTTCTTTGATAAAATTGGGCAATATCTTTATATAATGTCATCAAAATCATCATAGATTGGACATTGAAATACTAAATTTAGATTATGAGTTAGCTTGAAGTTATGTACATCAAAACACTTCTATGAAATTGCGCAATGTCATTATATAACGACATCAAAAATATTCTAGAAGCTTATTACGGACACGAGTCAATACACAGCTGTGGAACGTTCTTGATGTCGGTAAAACATCGATAACGAGAATCTTAGATTAGAACACGCCAAGGTCATTAACGAACATCGAGAATGTTCCACAGTTGCAGTGGTTCGTGTCCGTGCTCAGCTTCTAGAATGTTCTCTTTTCTACATGTTAACGATTTAATGCAGTAGAAATTGCAAAGAGAAACCAAAATAGGGCACTGAAATGCCAAATTCAGATTGTACATAACCCCTTCTTTATTCAAACTGCATTCATATTATAATATTGCTCAATATCATTATATGACTCCATCATAAATATTCTTGAAGCTTAGCACTGATACAAACAAGTACATCCGTGAAAAATGTTTAAAGCAACAGGAGTTTTGGACTTAAACCCAACTAGATCATCTACTAACATCGAGAGCTTTCTACACCTGTAGTGGTTCGTGTCCGTGCTAAGCTTTTAGAATGTTCTTTTCTTCTTCTACGTGTAAACGATATGTCTTCGGAACATGCGGTAGGAACGTATATACGTATTCGAAACTCCGTTTCCACTTTATATCACTTGACACGTTCACTTTTTTTTTTACATCTATTACGAAACGATAATAGAATTATCAAAAATCGTAAAAATAAACTGCATTTGCGTGAAATCTACAGGTCGTAAACGATGCTCGTAAAAATTTCAACCAATGTCTTGTATCTCTCCCTAGACTCCCAATGTTAGCGCATTGGTCAGACAAGGTACCATGTGTCAATACTAGTGAGAGTATACTAGGATCGTTAACGCTTCTCTTTCTTGTCGCAGTATGTCGTAAACGATGCTCGTAAAAATTTTAACCGGTATCATATATCTCTCCCTAGACTCCCAATGTCCCAATATTGGCGCATTGATCAGGCAAGGCATCATATGACAATGCTAGTGAGAGTATGATAGGATCGTTAGCGCTTCACTTCCTTGTCGCAGTAGGTCGTAAACGATGCTCGTAAAAATTTAAACCGTTGTTATATTCTACAGTCAATAACGCTTTTCAATAACGCTTTTCAGCGTCACGGTATCAAGATACTTTTTGTGGATTATGTCTTCGCCCACGTATTCTCTCTACCCTGCTCTAAGGAACTTCGTTCCAATAACTTTGGAGTTGTCTACACAAAATTACTTTCTTAAATTGCGCGATACCATTATAAAACGTCATTCAAAACATCATAGGAGCACACCATTGACACGAACCACTATAGGTGTGGAACTTTCCCGATGTCGGTAACATTTCGATAACGAGAATCTTAGATTAGAATACGCCTAGGTCATCAAACAACATCGTGAATGTTCCACAGTTGTGGTGATTTATGTCCGTGCTAGCTAAGCTCCTAGAATGTTCTGTTTTCTATACGTAAACGACATTACGTAGTAGAAAGTGCAAATAAAAATAGGACACTGAAATGCTAAATTCCGAAATATAAATAACCTTAAAGTCGTCTACACCAAATTCCTTTGATGAAATGGCGCAACTTCATTATAAGATGTCATCAAAAACATTCTAGAAGCTTGCCACGGACACCAACCAGTAGAAATGTGTAGTGCTCTTGATGTCCGTAACATGTCAGTAACAGGAATCTTGGATAAGATCATGAATCATCTGAATCATCTACTAAAGCGGATGATTCTGGTTTAAAGAAGGAACTTGAAGATCAATTAAAGGATGATTCTTCTTTTTTGTTCAAGAAATTGTATGTGAAAGAATTTCAGAATTGATCTCATAGTTTCTGATTGGAATATACGAATACTATGAGATTGCACGTAAGACATGAATATATGTTTGTTTAAGAAATGGAATGGAGATAGATATAATAGGGCATTTGAATCGCATACGCAATAATCACAGCATTCGAAGATAATCTATTACGGGAGAGAACAGACAAAACAGGTACTCATATGCCCCGCCTTGGTAATTTACTCACGATCCCATGTACAGTATTCTAATGTGAACTCAGGTTTACAAGCACATCAAATGGAATATTCGACCTACTAATAATTGATGAAATTATATAACTGACAATATGAAAATTTTACTTTTTCACTGCATTTTGAGAAGTATCGAGAACTGTGTTTATAAAGGGGTAAGCAACAAAAAACATATACACTGGAATCTCGACTTAAGTCCGGGTTTCAAGCTTGGTTATCAAAAGCCTTGACCCATCAATACGGATGCTGCAACGTAAACAGTAAGGACCGTAAGAACTATTTCTATGTGATTTTCGTCTGATGCCAACCGACGCGCATTGGCGAAATTGCCCATATGGGTATACTACTGTCCGCTCTCATCGAAAGGCATTGGCCGAGATTAAGGGGAGTCCAGTGCCTCCCTCCAAATCCCTTGGGCCGTCTCGTCCACGAGCGAAATTCTCGGAACGACTGTCATCAAGAGGACTAAAGTCGGGATTCCAGTGTAAATTTCTTTAGTTGGGTTTATTTAGTTGGGTACTTGAATCTTTCACAAAGAATTACAGATAAAAGAATACATACATACTTTGCCGCACATTAAAGATAAAGGTAAAAATAGAAAATAATAGCGAATTTTCTTATTTCGGTATAAAATTGATTTTTTAATTCATGAATTTTTTCAATTGATTGCTTTTTATGCACATTTTAGTTTTAATATCATTAAAAAATATTTCTGAATCATGGCAGTTTGAATCTGCAATCAATGGATGTTGATGTTATAAATTAATAAAATTTCAAAAAACAGTTGGCTTGAGAAACCAAGAAGATAAATTTTTAACAGAAAAGATCCTCTTTAATCGGAAAAGTTGAAATTCTGCGAAACAAATATTTTCAACCAAATAATAAAAGTTTTCTATCGTAAAACATAAATTTATAGCCGTAAAAATTGGATTTTCTAAGTCGAAGTTTTGAACGAAGATCATCAAATTTCAACCAAAAATTGTTGCATTTTCAAACGAATAGTTGAATTCTAAAGTCAAGCAAATTAATTTTTTGGAAACCATTTGAATCTTCTCACTGAAAAGTTTATTTAAAAATATGTATATATGTGAATCAAGAGAAATGAATTTTAAAAGGGATTTATTTTCCATAAAATATTTGAAATTATAAACAAGTAGTTTTGAATTTTGAACCTACAAAAATGAATTTTCATCCAAAAAGTCGCATTCTCAAACAAAGAAGATGAAACTTCAACGGAACAGAAATGCGTTTCTACCTGAATAGTTTGATTTTAAACCTGGGAAGTAAGTTAAAAATATATTTTTAATCAAGAAATATACATTTTTCAAACAAAAAAAAATTAATTTTTTGTCCTGAAAAGTAAATATATGTATAGCAGAAAAGACAAAACGTCAACCAAAAAGAGCTGCATAAATAAAAAATCTTAATATCTTAATAAAAAAAGATGGAATTTTCAACCAAAAAGATTTTTTCACGAAAAAAGATGAAACTTTGAAACAAGAGGTATTAATTTTCAATAAGTTATTTGAATTGATAAACAAATAGTTCTGAATTTTCAACCTACAAAATATGAAGTTTTATCGAAATGATCGCAGTCTTAAACAAAAAAGATAAAACTACAACGGAAAAGAAATGCATTTCTAACCAATTAGTTTAATTTCCAACCTGAAAAGTTAGTTGAAAAAAATTTATTTTCAATCAAGAAATATGAATTTTTTATACAAAAAAGATGAATTTTTTGTCTTAATATGTAAATATATAGCAGAAAAGACAAAACTTCAACCAAAAGGAGCTGCATTTCTAAGCAATATTAGTTGAAATTTTTAGTCAACAAAATAATTTTTTAGGAAAATGTAGAATTTTCAACCTGGGAAGTCCATTTTTTTAGAATAAGAAAAATTGATAAAATTTTTTTTTTTAATTTTAATCAAAAAAAGATTGAATTTTCAACAAAAAAGATAAAAATTTGAAACAAAAGGTATTAATTTTCAATGAAATATGTGAATTATTAAACAAGTAGTTTTTAATTTTCAACCTACAAAGATGAATTTTTATCCAAAAGGTCGCAATCTTAAACAAAAAAGATAAAACTGCAACGGAAAAGAAATGCATTTCTAACCAATTGGCTGAATTTTCAACCTGAAAGTTAGTTTAAAAAAACATTTCGATCAAGAAATATGAGTTTTTCAAACAAGAAAAGATTAATTTTTTGTCTTAATATGTAAATATATAGAAGAAAAGAAAAAACTCCAACCAAAAAGAGTTGCATTTCTATCACGGAGAAAAATGGAGTGTCAAACTTTGAGTGTCAAAATATTGATGGTCAGTTTGACCTTCCAGAGTGTATCATGTACGATCAATAATTTTTTTTCTTTGGTCAGAGAGACTCTTTTTTTATGTTCAGCTGAACTATCCGCAGAAAATCAGACTTCAGAGATGATTGAATCAACACTCTAGGTGGTTTAAGTTGGATATATATTGATTTTACTTATTTTGACCATTCCAGAGTATAAAGCTCACGATCTAGGATAACGTAATTTACACTCTGGAGTTGTCAAGTGAACCATCTCCAATTTGGGTGTTGCGCACGCAAGTTGAAGCGAGCGCCATTTTTCACAAAGGACGCGCTAGAGGTTAAAGCTTTGTCGAGTTCGGTGACTTACGTGATTACGTTTCATAATTGTGAGTTCATTT
Source organism: Neuroterus valhalla (assembly GCA_011762715.2). NCBI lineage: Eukaryota > Metazoa > Arthropoda > Insecta > Hymenoptera > Cynipidae > Neuroterus > Neuroterus valhalla. The sequence goes on along the minus strand of WSXT02066125.1, from coordinate 2,296 downwards.
GTGATTCGTGAAGTGTTGAGTGCATTGAAATTTTTCTGCTGTGATTTGCATCCAAAATATCGGTGAGTATTCATTTTACCTAATGTAGAAGTCTCGATACCTCATGAGACAGACAGTTTCGAGGTTAGGGTTAGAATAATATAAGATAATGTTATAATATCATGCCTGTATTGTAAATCATTTGCAATAACATTAAAAATTACTCAAACCATCATTTCATTCTGTAACCTTCAGCTTTTCATTTGCAGGAAATATCCATAATATAATGTCATCAAGATCAGCTGCTGAATTTAATTCTAAGATAAAGCTAATAAAGATAATTCAGAGATATAGTTGTTTTGTCCATCAGAGATAATCATTCTGAATATCTGAACAAAATAGATTTAACACTCTTGGGGTAATCAAGTTTACACTCCAGGATAGTCAACTCTACATTCTAGGATTGTGAAGCTAACCTTCAAATTCTGACACTCCACGGATCGTGCGCCACACCATCAAGAGGGCTGTCGTCCCATAGTTGAACCTGAAATATAGTCAATCTTACACTCTAGATGTTGAGGTTGACCATCCATTTTTAAGCAATATTAGTTGAATTTGTTGGTCAACAAAATAATTTTTTCCGAAAAATGTCGATCTTTAACCCGGAATGTTAATTTTGAAAAGATATTCTCTTACAAAATATTTTCCACGAAAAACATGAAAATTTATCCCTGAAGTGTCACATTTTTAACCTTATAGTTTAATTCGTAAGAAAATTGTTGAATTTATAACTGAATGTTAAGATTTAAATGAAAAAGTTGAATTTATAATCAAATATTTGAATTTTTAACCTACAAATTTATTTTATTTTTATCCCTGCATTCCAAAACATTCTCTCATTTTATATAGTATGGTTAATTTATATGGAGCGTGACCGGAAATTTTAAAGAAAATATTACGCAAATTATAATAAATGATAATAAATAGATTTTCAAGGGAACCAAAATCTTCGTAAGATCCGGTGGGATCCGAACCCAGGACCTTTCGTTATCCAGACGAGCGCTCTCCCAACTGATCTACGGTGCGGTCCGTTGATCCTCTCTTGACAGAAAGTATGCGCCTTCTAGCTATACATACACCCATACACAATCATAGAATTTTATTATAAGATTCTCTTTTCTGTTATCTTGAACAGTTATAACAAGAGATTCAGTTTATCATCCATTCAGATTAACTAATTAAATCTTTCAAACATATTTTAAGTGAAGATGGAAATTTTCCAATCATGAAATTAAATACATCTGTCTCTGAAGAAAGGACCTCCTTTCTTGCTTCGCTGGGATCCGAACCCAGGATCTTTCGTTATTCATCTTGTCTTAATGACGTAAAATATGTTTCGAAGATTTGATTAGTGAATCTGAATTAGTATTTCTAAATTAGTGAAACTCCACTTATAACTGATCAAGATAACTAAAATGATAATCTTAGGATACAATTCTATGAAATTAATATTTTGGGACAGGTGCATGATAAGAAATTTCGCGTGATTTTTTGTTCATAATTTGTAAAACAAGTTCTAGAAAGTTTGGAAAATTTATCGAATTCAATCTTTTTCACATACCTTCTTCAATTCAGAAATTGGAAAAATTACCGGAAATTTCAATTTGCGAAAGTTGTAATGAAGTCTCTCTTAGCACACAAGTAGCCTTCCGTCAGTTTGACGTTGAACGAAATTATCAGCATCGGATTACAAATTGCTTGCAACTGATTATTCCAACGGATACCAGCATTGACCTCCTACATTCTCTCGACCGTGAAGAGTTACCGAAATGTAACCTCATTTCCATGCAAGAAACGCTTTGCGAATTCATCTAAAGATTTTCAGGAAAAGAAAAGCAATTTTATCGCAAATAGGCTAGATCAGAAGTTGATCGATATCCTACTCGAGAATAGTTTACATATTCAGACCAATTTATTTCTATGTTCGAAAACCCGTCACTATTCTGTGAAAAAGAACTGCATTATTATTTTCGAATAGGCGCTGATGAACACAATTATTCCAATTTGGCAAATCTCGCTTCTAGCAACTGCTTCTAGTACCAGAGTAAAGAAAGACGGATGAAATTATTCAATCTACTGAATGAATTCATTAGTAAAGTTATTTATTATTCATCAGGGTTGCCACAATTGACCCATGAAAAATTTCCATGATATTTCCATGATTTTTCCCTGATTTCAGGAAAATTTCCCTGATTTTTTATCCATAGTAATAAATGATAAGGAAAAAAATTTTACGTTCAAATCTTTCTTTATAAAT
>WSXT02066114.1:0-12471 GCA_011762715.2 Neuroterus valhalla | reverse complement strand
ATCTAGCAGATCAAAAACGCTCAATATCTGTTAACAGATTGCTCTCGGAGGTTGAAATTGCCACTTTCAGAATGGAGGCAGAACAGCAGCCTCCAAATAATGAAATGCCCATAGGAGATGTGGTTATTGAAGACCTTTTCGAAGCTGATGGCATAGGTGCTAGGGATAGTGAAGAGCGAGAGCCGGATCCACTAGAACTACATCCGTACATCAACGTTAACGTTGATTTGAACAGCGTAATCTCTGACAAACTGCAGCACCTCGAAAGGAATTCCGGTCAAGCCTTATTGGAGTTCAGGAATGTAGAACCCACGAGAAGGCATTTTTTGCCGAAAATGTTTATCACTTATGATCTGCATGCACTGATAGGACACCTCAACAACAAGGTTTTGCCTTTGCACTTGGATGCAGAACTATCAGTCTTACATTTGCAAACTCTTGTATATTGTGCGGCTGTGGCAGTTGTTAGAACATTAGGTCGCAGAACTAGGCCTACGGATTCAGTCTTTGCTCCAAGACGGAAACAAGATCCCTCATGGAAAATTCAGGTTGGATATGGATGTCAGCAAAGTAAGAGGCAAATTGGGTCGACTTCCCCAATATAAGAGAAGCAACAGAGCCAGAAAGCTGATACTTCGTGGTAATGATATCATCTACCCACGGAACATCGAGACACTGACACCAACGATATTAAATGAGATAATTGATTTTCATCGGCAAAGACTTTGTGTTCTAACTGCCAGACTGTGTTGATATAACAGGAATAGTGCGAGAAGAAAGCAAAATCGAACCTTCAATGAAGATGGAAGGATGTTCTACCGTGAACTAAATAAGAAGCAGAACATGCAGCTCAACAATGAAGTTCCGCAATCGGAAGACATGGCCGTCTACTTGTCTGGTGTTTGAGGAAAGAATAACTGAAGCAATCTAGACGCTGCGTGGTTGCAACTTGAGAAGGAAAGGGCAGGCGGGAACCCTGTAGTGGAGCCTACTATTATCGCAGACTCGGACGTTTCAGCGGTTTTGGCAAGATCCAGTAATTGGAAAGCTCCAGGTCCGGACATGGTGCACAACTTCTGATACAAGTACCTTACAAGTGTGCACACTGCGTTGGCGAAGAGTTTCCAGAAGATCATTGAGAATCCTGATCTAGTGCCAAACTTTATGCTCAAAGGAACAATGTATATGTTGCCTAAAAAACCAGACGCTCGAAATCCATCTGAATTTCGACCAATTCGCTACCTCCCAACGATTTATAAGTGCCTCACAGCGGCCATCGCAGATAAGGTTTACCAGCACTGTGATAAGAATAACGTCCAAACCGATGAACAAAAAGGATGTTGCAAAAACTCGCGGGGCAGCAAGGATCTAGTTACCATTGACGCTGTGGTCATGACGCTAGCTAGAAAAGATCAGAAAAACTTGCACCTGGCTTACATTGACTACAAGCAAGCGTTTCCTTCGGTACCACATGACTATTTGCTTGAGGTTTTGAAAATTAACAAGATCTGGCCACGCATTATTCACCTCCTAGGTCGTGCGATGATGCATTGGGGAACAAAAAACAAGTTCTTTGATCCTGTACTACCAAGGACAACTAGACCAATTCGCATTACGACGGGTATCAATATGAAGTGGATGAAGAGGCATCTAATATTTGGCTTAAACAGGGAGTCCCGCTCCGGAAACGGGAGGATTCATGATGGCGATCCAGGACAGGGTTGTCGGGACCAGAAATCATTGCAAGCATGTTCTACATCAAGACGTGATTGACAGTTGCCGATTGTGTGGAGATGCGGAGGAATCCATTGAGCACCTTATTGATGGCTGTCGCGTAATGGCTCAGAGAGTTTACGCATATACATAATGATGTAGCGGGCATCATACATCAATAACTTGCCCTAAACCTAGGACTCTTAACAGAATGGATGGCTTTCTACAGATACATTCCAGCTCGTGTTTTGGGAGAACGGAGATTATATTTTATATTGAGATGTTACTCTCCAGATGGATCATTATATCCGAGCAAATCGACCAGACATCGTGGTTCATGAAGAAGGTAGCGGGAAAGTTTCTATCTTCGACATTGCTTGATACTTACCCGAAATCTGCAGGCATCCAATACGACTAAGATCCAAGAGTGAAGCCTGCTGAGGCATGACGTGAAGACGGTATGGAGCAATGTGAAACATGCATCCATTCAACCTATCGTCATGACGCTTACAGGCAATGTACACCCAAGATCTTGAAACAATTCGAAAGTCTAGGAGTCAGTAAGGTACTGGCAGCGGGTCAAAAAGCGATTTTATTGAACACCTTTCACATTGTAAGAGATTTCTCCGAACATCAGGAAAGTTGCAACTAAAACCTTATGGAGTAACAGTTGGTAGCTCTGAGGAAGCATCCAGAGGTAACCTTCAGCAAACTCTGCTGCAGTGTAATGGCAACATCATTACATGATGAACTTTGAAACACACAAATAACTTGGAATTGTGCCTGTCAAAAGATCTGCGCAACAAATTTTCATTTTTGTTTTTCAATTTTTAACATCTTGACTTTACCTGGCACTTGACCTAGTCAGTGGTTGGTAATTGAACACCAGGTGATATAACCCGAGATCAATTTTTGACGAAAAATGATAATAATATTGAACGTATGTGAAATTCGCCAAATTCCTACCTTACCGGCACTTTTATCCTTATCTTAACTCACTCTACATAATGAGAGACGGAGAGATAGGAATCTCAGAAAATTGTATGAATGTTAATGAGCAAAGTTGGCGTGATTCTGAATTTGGTGAAATTAAAAAGAAAAACTTTAAACAACAAAACATTCCTTTATTGGAACTTTTCTCCTTTTTTATAAAATTCGGAATAGTACAAGCATTTGTTAGTCCATCCACTCTGATTCCTTCGACTTTTTACATAAAACCTCAAGTGGTATAGACGTGAGGTCTATACGACCTCATTAATGGACATCAATAATATGATGTCCATATTAATTTGGACATTAAATTGAAAATGTAAGATACTATATTAAAACCCCTATAAAACATATTCATGATCCAAAATGTTTGAGTGAATGAGCTATTGATCATCAGTAATAAATAATCTTACTGCTCAAGAACATGCTCGGATTTTTTTAGGGGAAAATGTGAAGAAAAGAGAAATTAAAATAAAAAACTAGGAATTTGGCGAGATGATATGCATAGATAACTTTATGTTACCCATTCACGAGTTACACTCAATATTGAATCCAAAAGCCATAAATTCGCGTTTCACATATCCACAAAGGTGGCAATTATTACCGTGTTAAGTTTTCGCACGAGATACGCGATGCTCGATTAGGCGTAGACTGAATCATTGTCATTCAAGCCGTTGACTAACAGATACACCTATTATACACTTCCTAATAACACGATAGAAATCAAAATACATTCAAAGTTCACTTCTCGCTCATATTCCAAACATACTGCCCGCTTTGTGTGTAAGCGCATCACGAAAGAAAAGTAAAAGAGTAATAAACAATTCTCATCGAACGGGATATCACCCGCCATGGAAACTAGTTTTCAGACAATCATAATGTGCATCAAGTTAATTTCAATCAAAATATATTTTATAAGATGCTCAAACGCCCTAACAAATCAGACACTATGCTACTCGACATTTTCTATTCAACGCGAGTCTTATGAAGAGTTTTCTAACAACTTCGCAGAAGTCCTGGATGATAAAGACAATAAGCACAGCTTGACGATCGTTCGATCGAATTCCAAAGTGGACGTTTTATAGCGAACAGAGCGAACGAAGCCATTTTTACCGGGGTAGCATTTAATCACACGGCCAAGTGATCATTTAGTTGGCGGGAGACCATCATTGCGTATCAGTACTAGGTCACCGATTTTTCGATTAGTTTGTTCGCGACTTCACTTATATCGACGCTGGGCGAGAATTAAAAGCTGCCTCGATCCTTGTGAGATAGTAAAGAACTCCTCAAAAGTAAGCGTTCGTGAACCCACTATTCGGCGAAAGTGGTACTTGTAACTTTTGACACCAGCCTCCCACATTCCTCCGAAATAAGGTGCAGACGGCGGAATTGAATGCCAAGTGGTCCCTTGAGTGGCGAATTGATTTTGCAAATCAAAATCTTCGCGTAATTTTTGCAGACAATTACGTAATTCTCATTCAGCTCCCTAAAATATAGTTGCATTATCACTGTACATGTAAGTTGGTGATCCACGGCGATTCGAGAAGCGAAGACGCAACAAACGAATAAGGCGACGTAACCTTTGTAACTTTTCTAGACCCTTCCCGGAGATACGCGAACGTTAAAAGGACCCGCATAGTCAACGCCAGTATGCGTGAAAGGGCGACTTGGAGTAGTCCGAAAATTCGGAAGACTACCCATGAGCTATTGTGAAAGAGTAGCCCACTAGCGTATACATGGAAAGCAGGCATGAATTAATTTCTTACCTAGTGCACGAGTTCTCAGAACCCACAATCTCTGGCGCAGTGTACGTAAAGTTAGTTGCGTGCCGCTATGCAACGATCGAGTGTGAGCGTGATAAACAATAAGCTCACTTAGTCGATAACGCGGGAGGATAATAGGATGCTTTTCATCGTAATTGATTGGAGCATTATCTAAGCGTTTCCCCAAACGCAGCATACCAAATGCATCTAAGAATGGGTGCAATGTTTTCAACAAAAAGCTTAATATTATTTTATCGTTATGTTGAAGAGCGAGCAACTCAAGTTCGAAGGTCTCCTTTTGAAAACGACGCACACAATACAAGGAAGCTTGCTGAATCTCGTCTGGCAAAAGAGCCAATGTATTATGCTGGATAGTAGACCTTGGAAGTCTAACAACCTTGATCAAGAAAGCTGTGTATAATCGAGTACAACACGCACTCACCTTAAGGAATTTCGGCCAATGTCAACATATGGAGACAAAATAGGCGGTATTTTGTCCAACTCGCTGAATGTTTGGCCATCCGCTGTGGTCCATGCCAACATAAGGGGTGAGCCTTCAACACTTCTAGGAAGGTACCCCTAGATTAGACACAAAAGTACGCTGATTCGGAGGATGCTTAGTAAGTCAAACTAAAACCACTGAGGCATTTGTGTGGCAGTAAAGTGGGATATTTTCAAAGCCCAATACCGGAATGAGGAAATGTAGAGTCTTAGCCAATAATTAAGCTCCGCATAATTCAAGCCTGGATATAGTCACGGTTAGGATAGGAGCAACCCTAGATTTAGCAGTCAGTCGATTTACTTTTACAGTTCCGTCTTCCTGAATTATTCAGGATTAAACGACTGCATTCTAAGTTCTGCTGGAAGCGTCAGAAAAGCCATGCAGTTCGACACCTAGATTGTCAGCGCGTTGTCCAGTCTATCGCGGTATCTGAATTACCTGAAGCTGGTTGAGATCCATATGCTATTTTAACCAATGATCTTCCAAATCTGTGAGTAATGGCTCATCCCACTGCAGTTTTTGCAACCATCGTTGTTGCATCGAACGCTTAACGACAATTACTACTGGTAATAGCCAGCCCATGGAATCATAGAGCTTTGCGATCACAGAGAGAACTAAATGCTTCGTCGGAGAATTCATAATTTTTTACTCTACTTCAGATTGCAAGACATCGGATACCGGAATCCACTGCAAACCTGAGACCTTCAGTTTCATTTCCTTATCCATAAGAAAATCAAACGTTCTCTCATGAGTTACTAAAGGACAATCTGATAAAAATAATTCATTATTACTTGCCCATTTTCTTAGATGAAAACGACCCTTGTCGAATAAATGAACGACTTTCATTCTTGATTGTCGAGTTTCTTCTATTTCATCAGCGCAAAAAAAAACGCCATCAACATACACATTATTTTGCAGAACTGATTTGGCTGCAGGAAAATTAGAGCCCTCATGAGCTGCCAATTTTTTAATGACCCTATTAGCGATACAAGGAGCAGAAGCCGTGCCGTACGTGACTGTATCCAACTTCTAAGCCTCAACCTTCTGTCAGAAGAATACAAAATTATACTTTGATAAATCCTATCACGAAGATCAATCAAAATCTGTCTATACATTTTTTCAGCGTCAGCGACAAAGACAAAGTAATGATATCTCCAACGTAATACAATCGATACCAGATCAGTAAGAATTTTGGGCCCAATGTGCAAATGCGAATCCAATGATGTATTATTAGATGTCAGGCTCGAGGCATTAATTATAACTCTGAAACGAGTAGTAGAACTATCATCGTCAACGATAGGATGATGAGGCAGATAAATATTTTGAGGAGTATCAGCTTCAGCAAACTCTTGAAGGTGACTCATATGACTTAACTGTTGATATTCGCCTAAAAAATCAGCGTATTCAGAATATGAAGCAAAATCTTTGAGTAAACAAGTATGCACCCTCTTTAAAACTAATTTTTCTCTATTTAATGAATTACCAATGTCTATTGGAGGGCCATTCTTGAATAGTGATCGTACCATGTACCTCCCTGGTTCTAAGCGTTGATGAGTTGAAACGAAATGTTCTTCACAACTCATCTCATCGGCAGTCAATAGAGATCTAGATGCATGTTCCTCCACCTCCCGGAATCCAAGCAAGTCGTCATGGAGGACTTACTCAGTTATACTTTGATGCACTGTTATCGGTAAAGACCAGCCAGTTGTCGACTTGAGAACTGGCCCTGAGAGGATCTATCCAAATATCGTATCTTGTGCTGCAAGTGAGCATAACCCAACTTGTTTAAGCCCTGGTAGTAGGCAGCAGCCAAGCATATCTGCTCCTAGAATAATATCTATGGCTCCTGAGCTGAATGGCTCAGGGTCTGCTAACAAATTCTTATGTATTTCCGTTTCATCTACTCCCCACGGTCTTACAGGTGGAGTATAAGACGTTAAATGTAATAAGACCAACGCCTGCATAAATACCGGTTCGAGGATACCCATGTTTAGTAAAAGTATTACTTGAGCCTACTTTTTCGCGGCACCTATCATCTCGCCCCCCACTCCGTAAACTAGAGCATTCATCCTTTGATACCTTTGATTAGGAATTTTTACCATCCTTTCAGAAGCAAAACATTATTCTAGACCCTGATCGAGTAAAACTCTGAAAGTACAAACCCGGTCATCATCAGCTCGCACGTTAACTACGGCGGTTGCGAGTAGAGAATGGCGAGAAAGATCACGTTTATTATTCAGAAAATGAACCGTGGTGTCATTGAGATCAGCATGATGGGCTCCCTGTATTGATAGTGGAGGATTATCCGATATTTTTTTTTACTATTACGCCCGAGCTGCTAGTTCCGGTCTATTGAGCAGTGATCACGAGTGTGTTAGACGAAAACAATGCCGGCGGTGTCGCACTAGAATTGGAGTTAGATTTGAATTCAATGTGTAGCAAGGTGTTGTGTTTACGGTGGCACTTATCACAAGTATACTTGCTAGAACAGTTGTACGGTTTATGATCTGGTGTCAGGCAATTCAAACAACAATGATTTCGCAAAGCCAATTCCTTTCTTTGATCGATAGATAATTCTCCATATTGTTAACATCTGAATAAGTGATGACTCTCTTTTGCACATGAGGCATTTTGAATTGGTATAGTCATTTTGACCTTTGACTGACTGACCTTTATTATTTTTACCTTTTTCCGAAAGATTAGATTTTGGCAGTTGAATGGCATCCAAAGTAAAACACGTGTTGCTAAAAAATCATCTAATTTTTGGGAAGAGGGATACTCAGTTTTAGACCCTAAGTGCGTGTCCCATTCCTTTAAAGATTGCAGATCTAAATTCTGTACTGTCCAAAACACCCTGACGTCACCCCAATGCTGAGTAGGACGATTTAGATTCTTTGAACAAGTTAACGCTTCATTTGTAGTGTCACGAAGTACTCCTAATCCCGCTGCTGAATTATTGTTACATTCGGAATAGACGCGGTTACTTGTAAATGAGCGTTTATCACAGCACGCTTATTGTCGTAACGTTTTTTGATAGTATCACACGCAGTAACGAAATTCGCCTTGGCTACTGTTACATGCTTGATAACATGGCAAGCGTCACCCGTCAAAGAAATTTTCAAATAATGCAGACGAGAAACAATAGATAATGAATCGTTATTGTTGATAAGGGCCTCGAATATATCACGAAATTTTTTCCAGTCTGCGTAATTGCCAGAAAATTCAGGCAACGTTATTTTAGGTAGCCTAGGAATATTAGAATACTGTCAAGTCGAATTTCCTCGTGCTGGATCAACTGTTGCCGTAACATTTGACAAGAAAGTATCAAAATTTTAAATTGAGATAATCGAGAGCTGCAAGATAAGCCTCTTCAGTTTGTAAAAATTGCCTTTTGGTGAAATGTTCATAGACTGCTTTTCTTGCGTGGTATAAAGCGCTCTAGCGTATAAATCTAATTCTAAGCATCTTCTCCGTTTTCCATTATTATTCACGAGTTACTCTCAATATTGAGTCCCGTTTAATATATCCAAAAAGGTGGCAATTATTAACGTTTTCAGCTTTCGCACGACTTACGTGATGCTCGATCAGGCCTAGACTAAATGCTTGTCATTCAAGCCTTTGACCAAAACCATACACTTACTTATAACATGATAGTAATCAAAATACATTCATACGAGGTTTTTTAAACATAAAATTTGAAAATCGCCATTTTGTTTCAGTTTCAGAAAAATCAAAAAAATTTTTTGTAACTTTCAACTGAATTCCCGGAATTTCACTCGGATAAATCAATTTATATAAACGTGAGTAATTCTAAAAAAATGCCTAACTTCATGATATATTTTTTTGCAATATATGACTAACTTGAATTAAGACATCGATTCAAAATTTAAAAATTCTATGAAATCCATCAAACCACATTTCAATAGTCCTAGGTCCTATGTGATAAATCGAATCATTATTTTTATTATAGTTATTAATAATCTAACTATTACGTATTCATTTCTTAAATTCACGGAAAACCATCGGTTGATGGCGTTGGCCAATGCTGCTGCTGCTCAGCGATTGCGTCATATTGACGCCGACAGGGAAGCCGCTGAAGAGGTAGGAGAAGAAGCAGGAGAAACAAAACCCTGGCGGCCATGGCAAGAACCAATCGTCCAACAGGACGGTGGCCACCCTGATAACAATCGTGAACGATAGAAGCAGCAAACAGAGCAACAACCTGTGATGTAACTTATATAGAACAGAGTCATAGACCTGTAATGTGACTAGAATGTCACACGTGTTCCTAGATCGGAAAGAAAGGGTAGAAATGTTCTGTAACGCTGTTACTGTAGAAACAGGTGAGAGATATAGGATTCTATGATGTAACTTATAAAAAACAGAGTCATAGGAGTTTTATGTTACAAGAATCTCACAAGTGTTCCAAGAACAGAACATGGAGGTAACATTGTTCTGTTACGCTGTCCCTGTGAAGATATTTAACAGTTCCGGAATTGTGTGGTTAGACTGATATAGAACAGAGTGATAGCACTGTCATGTCACTAGAATTTCACACGTTATCCAAGAATAAAACACGAAGGTCGCATTATTATGTGACGCTGTTACTGTAAGGATGTGTAACAGTTCTGTGATCCTGTGATGTAACTTATGTAGAATCATGTGATAGAACTGTTATGTCACTAGAATTCCATACGTGTTCCAAGAGCGAAACATGGAGGAAACATTGCTCTGTGACATTGTTACTGTAAGGATATGTAAAAATTCTGGAATTCTGTGCTGAAAACAATATAGAGCAGAGTGGTGAAACTGTTGTTTCACTAAAGAGTCACACGTGTTCCAAGAACGGAACATGAAAGTCACATTTTTCTGCAACGCTGTTACTCTAAGGATATGTGACGGTTCTGGAATTTCGTTTTGTAACACATGGAACAGAGCGATAGAACTGTTCTGTCACTGGAATGCCACACGTCCTTTAATAACGGAACATACGTGTCACGTTGTTCTGTAACACTAACACTGTGAGAGTATGTCACAATTCTGTATTTCTGTGATATAACTGATATAGAACAGAGAATATAATCATTATCGCATGTGGTGTTGCTGGTCTCCCATCGGGCACCTCCCCAATTTGCAGATAGGCGGATGTCTCCCATATATGGATAGTACTGGAGAAATCAAATACCCAGTGCGGACAAAAACCAGCTAGGGTACGAAACCCCAAACAAAAAATTAGAGATGAGAAGGTTCCTGAAAAAAAAAATACCCCAAGAGAGTAAAAATCTCTTTTGATTAATAGAGAACAGATATTTCCAAAGGAAGAATGAAAAATCAGTCATTTACGCTGTTCGCAAGCAATAAAGAATAAAATCTTGTGATGAATTTGTTAAAAGTTTCTGAGGTAAGAATTGTTAGGGTCAATAACCTAAAAACTCTGTAAAAAACTGAATGCACAGTCATAACATTTAAAAATACTCTGTATAAAGGAGCGGTCTTTATTTTAATCAATTCTTGCGGATAAATAATTAACAATCATGAAATATAAATTAACAATTGAACAATATAAATAAGGTAGCTTGTGTTCTGAAACTATAAGACAAGCTCTCCTTCAACCTGTTTGACGACGACTGACTCGCACCAGGCGAGGTGCGAAGGATCCATACACTTATACAAATTTAAAGAGTATAAATATTGACGATAATAAGAGATAAAAGATAGAGACAAGAAATAAATTATAGTCGAGACTTAAAATCAAATATGAAGAGGAAGACGTCGAAGAATATAAGAATTATGAACATAATTTACCAAAAGTTCAAAACATAATCAAAATTCTTACTCAATTCTAAACATACGCAGTGAACCATAGATTTTCTTCAAAATCAAAGTTTCGCCCAATATACTATCCATTTGAACTAATTTTGAACAAAAAACTTAACTTCTGATCAACTTCAAGAGAAAGTTGAATTTTCGAATGAAACGATAAATCATCAACCAAAAAAATTGAGAAAAAAGGATAATTTTTTTTAGAAAGAAAATGAATCTCGGAAAATGCATGAATTTTCAGATGAAGAATTCGGAAACAAAGGTAGATTAGTTGAATTCTGAATCAAACAAATTAGTTTTAGGAAAAAAAGGATTCCCAACTGAAATTATAAATCTACGACGGAAATTGATTGATTTTTTCATGAAGAGATGAGTTTCCAGTGAAAAATATAATAATGGACTTTTCAACTAGAAAAAATTAGTTTTAAACCAAAAATGGTCACTTTACAACCAAAAAGATGAATTTCCAGTTAAAGCTCAAAGAGTTGCGGCCTGAAACGAAGTGGCCAGTTGGTTGTGGGGGATAAGGCATGCGCTTTGGACCCACGCTGGCTAGTTGTGGGTTCGATTCCCGCCTTGCACTCTGGAAAAGCTTCGGCGGCCCACGCGGTGAACACTTGCCTAGCAAGAGTGTGTTCATCCCCGGAAAGTCATGGTGCCGGTACCTCTTGAGAGAAAGGTTACTCTAAGTACTTGGGGCTGGGGTTCTTGGTGGTTCGGAACCCACCTTAAGCTGTAGGTCCTTCTTACTTACTACTTAGGTAGTGGTAGGGTGTGTAATGGAACGTTGGAGAGGTTCGAGGACAATTCAAACCCTCAGGGGACACATTGAATCAATCAATCATACAGAATTGCGGCTTAATATTTCAAAAATACGGAAAATAAATTTCTTCCTTCCGATCGAGAACTCTACACGAATAAGGCTATTGTATTTCTATATACGTTCTATAAAAATTTTGATTCAACATTTGATAATTCTTTCTTCTATCCTAAACCTAGCTTCCACATCAAGACTTCTTTATTACAAATTTGTACATTCTCATTCAGAATGAGAAGGTATTGGTTTTATCTGAAAATTGACTTTTGCGGATTTGATGAAATCTCCACGTTTTGAGAGCCCCTGAGTCAGAAAAAATGGTTTTTACGAAGGTGTCTGTCTGTCTGTCTGTAGTCTGTAGTCTTTAGTCTGTAATCTGTGTACTCGATAACTTTCGAAAGAATTTTCGGATTAGATTGCCCTTTGGCACACATTTTGAGGGACCTTAAAGACAGGATAAGTTCATTAGCCAGCTTTTTGGATGAAAAATCAAAGGGGGGGAGCACTTTGAACATTTCTTTGGAATTTTTTTCTAAGACTCAAATATTGTAAGTACGGTTCCTTGTAGTAGGTGAAAAATGAAACAATTCATCCTTATGACTTTTTTTTATAAGAGCAAAATTGTCAGAGTAACGGCATTTTCAAAATCAAAAAATATATAAGAAAATGAGAATTTTTAGCCAAATAACGTAAGATGAAGAAGAAAGTCAAAGAGCAAAAATATTTCTTCTTGAGAGCCCTACAAGATCGTAAATACGACATTTTGAATTTTCTCAAAAAATCAAGAATTCCATTTTTGATCGCACAAAAAATAATGAAAAATAATCTGTGAACTTGATAACTTTCGAAAGAATGATCATATC
>WSXT02066103.1:0-12471 GCA_011762715.2 Neuroterus valhalla | reverse complement strand
TCGATAATTGTTCAAAATATAAGATATGTAAAAATCATGAGAACAAGAGCACATCCAGTACTTTCATGAATATATTCATAGTTTGGGCACATAAAAACATAAGAATTTTCAAAGATATCCAGGGCAACACAAAAATTTTTTTTTTTTGTAGAGCTGTGTTATCGTCGTTGCAGTAACGATTCCGGTGATAGCAGTCACGTTCACGGTTTATTTCTCTCCGTGTACCTTCTTATTTTTATAAGAACTTAGTTAGTCTATTTTTATTATTATTATCGTTAAGAATAAAACAAAAGCTACGCGTGTTGTCAAAAATTGATTGATAACCTTATAGCTCATCTTTGGGTAGAGAACTTTTGGTACCTCATTGTTTTCATAGGTTGTGCCGTTTTTCTAGAAATTCAATCATTTCATTTTTCAATTCTCTGGTAGGATTGAAACTTTACGCGTTCTATTATAAAATGACCGATGAAAATTTAAAGATGTTTCTTACGCAAATAACTTTTGCCCATCAATTTTTTTGCACGTTGAATGTTATTTTTTAAGAATAAAACGAGAACTGCGCGTCCTATCAAAAAGTATTGAATAACGGAGTCGTCGATCTTTTTTGGGTGCACAATTCTTTTCTGTTTCTCTTTTTCCGCATCTTGCATAGTTTCCCAAGAAATCAATTTTTTCCAGCGATCGAAATATAATATCTCGATTCTTTGAGGGATTTCAGAAGTCTGTTGTGATACGCTTGTGTATCTTTGAGAAAAAGACGTTTTCAAAATACTTTTTCTATTGTTCGAACATAAACGAAAGAGATTCTGAAAAAGAATCTTACTTGAAATAATTTTCTTGAGATCCAATCAGGAGTTTCGTGATGGAAACTTATTTTCATGTTTCTTCATACCTCGATTAAGTTAGTAAATATGGAGTATCTTATTCTGGTTATTATCAAAAGTCAAACAGGAATGTCAATACTTGCGCGAATTTCGAAAAATTGGGACAAAAGATTAAGACAAACGAATTTAGTATAGAGACAACATAAGGGTTCTTTCAGATCCAGTTAAGAGAGGACTGCAACGGCAGCCATGGTTGCATGTTACATACGAATCTGTTTCTAACTCATGCAATTTTTATATGAGAAATCAATTAAGGTTTTTAGGAAGAAATTTTTCTGCCATTCTATCGTTCGCCTATCAGTATTTTACATTCCTATGCGTAAGGCATAAGAAAATCAAGAAAGTCACTTGAATCTTTGTTTTACACTATGCGAAAACTCGAATTGCTGTGAAATTCCAAGGGAAATATATGAAGAAAATATAGAAAATTTCATTCTTCAGATGCACTTTTCAAGAATTTTGTCTACTCTTTCATGTGTCTTTTACATCTGTTATTCTTTTCGGAAAAATTGAGCTTACTGCGGCCACCCTATTTCCCACATTCGTAGGATTCGTCCATTTCAATCGTAAGTTTATTATACTATCATAATAATAGGTTCAGCGATTCCAAATGTACTTCTAGAAAGAGCTTTATTATCTTAATGCGTTCTAATTTGAACGCTTTAAAATTAAACACTGTTTCAATAAGAGAATGAATAGGGGACTGCAAACAGTAAAAAAAATTTTAGGTAACCAAAAATGTCTTTTTTAAATTAAAACTTTATCTACAATCATGCGATACTTTATTTTCATTTCAGTTTCAAAACAAGGGTAAAATGAGACATAAAAAGCTAGTTATCTCTTTTTTGTTGAAAAATATTATTGGTTTTTGCAAAAACGAAGGCTGTGTCTAGACGTTCCGAAACTTGCGGAAGTAAGGAAAAAAAGAGGCAGACCGTTAAAAAAAAATTCTCTTCGTAATCCTGAATTTTTTATCTTCTTCGAAAGGTTGCACTTCCTTCTTATGGTGTGGAACTGTTTTTCTCCGTTGGGAGTTCATATTCTTCAGCCTCTAATCCAGCTACTTCACAGTAGGAACGCCATCTTCCTTAGTTGGAGATGTTTTTTTTTGTTGTTGAAAATTAAATTTTTTTGGACCCTGATCCCGCCTTTTTGGGTTGAAAATGCGAATTATATAAAGAAGGAAGAGGCGTTAATAGAAGCAGAAAATTTGTAACAAAACTCATGGGCGACCTTTTACTAGTGTAGAAAAACTTCATATATGAATATTTCTTGTTACGAAATTAGCAACAGGTGAATCTAACTACCATACACCACCACCTCCAA
This sequence comes from Neuroterus valhalla, assembly GCA_011762715.2. Lineage (NCBI taxonomy): Eukaryota > Metazoa > Arthropoda > Insecta > Hymenoptera > Cynipidae > Neuroterus > Neuroterus valhalla. The sequence continues at coordinate 10,261 of WSXT02066103.1, read as the reverse complement.
GAACTTTGATTGTATCAATGGACAATCACTCTTTTTATAAGGGTGTACTCCGAAAAATCCCACCTACCGAAGTACCCCAGTGGATGCAACCTGGGCAAGTTCATCCAAGGGATTTCAACTTTTTTTACTTACCCGGAACTTTCATTATGAATGTACTCTCACCCTGTTCGAACCAAGTGATCTTCATGATCGTGCTCTGCATCGTCCAATGGTGGCTGATATAAATTTTAAAGATGACAGAGAACCTAATGCTAACTTCACTGAGTACAATGTCAACGAGTACACTCATAGCAGTGCTAGTAGAAATGATCAAGGCGATATGTCAGAAGGCAATTGCATATTGTGGACTAACTCAAGGGAGAGATGATTGCGCATCTTTATTAATTTTGGACTTTTGAATGCTTTCGACACTGTTATTTAACATTCTTTAATCTTATTTCATAACTTATCACTGGACATCGAACTGGACACTCCTCTTGCGTTTGAAGAGAAAACTGAGATTCCCATTAAGATTTCCATGGTTAATACATCCATGCACAACGAGGTCTTCATTTTCACATAAAGTGAGAAGTCGTTACAATCATGCACGTTGTGTATTATCTGAAAGTTTTCAAAAACTCACAGTTATCTGTATATTTCTTCGAACATACATATATTTCAGAGGAAAAGAATAAAAAGGAGAATCCTTGGAGCTTCCTTTATGGGAGAAACCAATGATGCCAGTTCCAACTAGCGGTGCTCCAATAACGAGAATGGAGGAGGGACAAGCACTTCTTTCCTCTAGGGCTTCCAGGTAGAAGTCCGTCTTTTGCCGGTACCAAGTTCTCCGTGCTGCCAATGCTACCTGCGGCTGCACTCGAGTTCGTCCCCGCGGTCAAAAACACACCCGAGTTGGTCCCAGGGTTGAGCTCCGGCAGGGGGTCCTAGTCCGATTCCTATCCCCTCTACTTCCCTGAGTCTTGGCAGATAAAGAGCGAGGGGATACTATGTCTTGAATTGGAAAATAAGTATAACTAGGTATAACTATAACTTGCATGTGATATAAGGGCCCGGGAAATAGCTCGCTTATCTGTTAGGATTAAGTTTTTGACAGTAGCTGTTTCAGCAAAATGTTTAGTCATTTATAATTAGAGGGTAATTATTTTTTAGTGTTATTATTTTACAACAGCTGTTTCCCACATTTTTTAAACACGCCAGTATAGAACAGAGTGTCGACGCTTTAAGCTGCCAGTCCTAAGCCGGAGTGAAGCAAAAATGGATGGAAATTTTATTAAAAAAGGCCTTTCTTTGGTTGATGGTTCATCGTTTTAGTTGAAAATTCATATCTTTCGTTGAAAAATCAACTTTAATTAGAACGAAAGATAACCGTTTTTGCTTAAGGTTGAAGTGAAGTGACTATATTTTTACGCACTTTTGCATGTTTTCTTCAAAATCATTAGAAATCCCGAATGGAGAGGTTTTCAAATGTATCAGAATTTTCAGCTCAATGTTTAAAATCAGACATTAAGTACATATTCAAAGTCTTTCAATTTGAAATTAAATGAGTTTTAATCAGTATCTGTCAAATATGAACATTTCTGAATTGACCTCTGAATTAGAACATATCGGAAAAAAACTTCATTCAGAAACGTTCAAGATTGTATAACCTCACAAAGCATGTAGTGTTATTGTTTTATGCAAAAAGCCAACTCCAGATTCGTAGGATGTATTTGATCGTTGAGTTTTACAAGAAAAGCGTAAAGTTTAACTGCCTTGAAAGCAAGGTTATACGAGAATTTTCCCGTCTGTATGTGATTTCAAAGTATCAGAATAAAATTCAACTATTTTAGTCAAACTGCCACAGTAATCACTGGTATTTTTATGTTCACTGATTAATGCGGTAATTTTCAACCACTTTTTATTACAGTGTATATCATTCATTTTTTTCATCAATTTTTTCATTACATAAAACTTTTTGAACACTTTGAACAAACATCGAACAATTAACATTGAATATTTATCAGTTATAATAGAATATTTCAAACTTTGATCATTTTCGCGAATTATCAAAATTAATAAGCATTCTAATTAGTCTCCATTTCTAAAGATATAGTAAATAAGATTTTGATATAGAACAGTTTATGAAAATAACGAACAATAATATTTCATGACCTAGGATTCAAATGGCTTAAGCGGTTTTTTATAACTGTGATCCTTTTTTTGATTGATGCAGCTTCTTTCATCGCGTCATCTAATATCTGCTTTCGTTGTATTTCCAACTCTTCTAACCTTTGAATTTATTCTTCTCTTCTGTAATTTTCTTCTCGTGATCCTTATCTTGCTTTTTACTTTCAGCCACTGGTTTTTTGAAAGCTGAAGATGACACTCTCACTCATTTATTTATAATAATTGTTAATAAATTTAACAAATTGTATCGGACGACAAAAATATATGAATGTGGATCACAGGCAATGAGATTCGAAGACAACCGGAAAAAAATTCGGTTCGTTTCTGCCTAAAACTGTTTATATCTTGTATTTGCTGTTGAAGATCAAAGAAAGGTAGAGGGTTCTCGAGTAAGCGCCGGGACCAACTCGTGTGTCTAAATTAGTATGGTGGGGGTAGAAGAAGGAAAAAGGGACAGAGGAGGTTTGGGTCGAACCTGGAACCAACTCGAGTGTTACCGACGGTCATTTTCGACCGCGGGGAGCAACTCGAGTGCACCGCTACCTGCATTGGTCCAGCGCTTTTTCCACGACACTGAAGTTAGCCATAGATATAGATTTGAAGATACCCGAATCAGGTTTAAGAATTAATTATTTAAGAGGTGAATTGTTAATAAACATTTGGATAAAGTTTTAAACAAATGTATCAATTCGATGATCATTTCGAAATAATTGCCAGATAACCAATGTAAATACCCCTTGGAGATCCGAAAATGGCTCCGAGAGAATAATTATTTAAAAAATTAATGGTTTATATTTTTTTTCTCGTTTTTGACTATCCAACATCCAAGAAAGTAGAACAACATTAAACGAGAGGAGGAATCATCATACCCATCACGTCTCAACCATAAGCGATTTATAATTATTTATTAAAACATTTTTTTCATCCCACGCCCACAATACATACCTAAAGCAAACGTATATAGATTTGAATTCCTGGACTCTCATAAGAATGACGCTGGCAGTTCTTCCAGAAAACCAAGGACATCAATGGATTTTCCTCGGATATACCCTTTGGAGATCAGAAGTTCAGAATGAAAGATAATGTATTCAAACAATGAGATTGTTTACAGTCTTTATTTTTTTTAGAATAATTAAGTTATAACGATTCTTGTTGATTCTCAACCTAGGAATGTTCCTCATAGTCAAATTGGTTATCATTATCATCATTCATGACCCTAGTCCTTTCACTATCGATAAGACCTCTAATATTCAACATTCTCGAGTACGCTTCTTTTTTCTCGTTGACATCGTCATCTTTGTGATGTCCTCAATATTTATCCAGCTTCCCACGATATGCTTTTTGTGCTCCTAGTTTTTGCGCATTCCCTTTCCTGACTCGCGTCTGTTTTGATTCTGTAATCATTTTTCTTCTCCTCCATCCTTGACGTAGGGTAATTTTCGGATCTATAAGATAGTCATCCGATCCGCATTCAGAACCTCTCACAGCCCTTGTATCCTTTAAAAGCCTTCTCAGTATTTCGTCTGCTACAACGAAGTCGATCATACTATGGCTTTCGCCTCTGCACTAAGTATACATGTGTATCATCTTGTGCCTGAACCAAATGTTTGTAATAAGCAAAGTCCTTTCTAAGCACAAACTGATTATTTATCCCCATTACTATTGATTTTCGGGTCCCCGAAATGACCAAATACTCTGTCAGTACCTTCGCGTTGCACAGCAACTTAACCTTTCATGTCTCCGAGTAAAATAATACTTTCGCCTGAATCACAAGTTTCTATTATATCATTCAACGAGTCCCAGAAAGTGTATCTTGCCTCTTTACTTTCAATATCAACAGGAGTGTAGCACGCTACAATAAACAGTCTTATGATTCCCACTTTCATTTCAACCAATAATAATCTAGGAGATACACACTCGTACATTTCGACATGTGCTTTTGCTCTCTTATTCATCATAAGACCAATTCCTTGTCTAGCGTATGATTCCTTGTCTACTCCTAACCAGAGTTCAAGACCATCCTCCACCTTATTGATCTCACATCCCTCTTTCATTGTTTCCGACACGCACAAAATATCAAGCTTCCTTACGCGCATAGTATCCCGCAATTCCTCTTCCTTTAGATCATTTACACCTCTGGTATTCCACACACCTAGTCTCTATTCATCACCTGAAACTTTCTCAGGGGCACGCGGTCCATTGATGAAAGTGTCAGTCCTGTCATCCGAGGCTGTATTATAGTTTGTATCATTCATTATGTAAATTATCCACCCAAGCACTAACTTCAAGCTAGAAAATGTCCTGTGAAAAAAGTAATGTCCAAACAGAGAGCTAATTCGTTATATAGTGGTGTAGAAATCCATAAGGTCAGTCAGCACAAAACATCATTCATGTAAAGGATGTACAAAAGGAACGTAAAAAATGAAGGTACGAAAGGAAAGAGGTAGAAATGAATGTAGCCAGAACAAAACGAGTCAATGTTGATTCAGTTAAATACTGGGGAGGGCACAATCTCCTGCAGTTTGGTCATTTAGGAAGAGTAGACCAGGCTCGGTCCCGCGAACTGTAGAAAAAATAACTCTCATTTGTAAACGCCTCACCTCGACTGCGCAAAGGGTCACTTAAAAATTAAATTTGAATCTTCAACAAATGATCCAGCATAATTGAAAAACTTGAATTAAAAAAAAAAAATTCTCATTCAACCACGAAGGACGGATTCATTTTCCAACATACCGAGAGGATCCATTTTTTAGCACAAAACGCAAAGTTCCATTGAAATAAATTGATTTTCTCTAAATAAAATTTGGGGGAAATAAAAAGGACGAAGATGAGGTACTCATCCTTGTATAATCATGTAGCTTCTTTCACACTAGAAGTGCAACTGCGAAAAATACAAACTTTCCACAAAAAACAATTCATCTACTTAATAAAATTTAAAGGAAATTTAAAAGGGCAAACATAAGGTACTCATCTTCCTGTAATGATGCAGATTTGCCGACTAAAGATCCTTCTACACAGAGATGATCAACTTTCACATAAAAAAATATTGGACAAACATACCTCACAGAAAATTGTAAAAATTACGCGTAAAAGGAGATCGATAAAATCATGTCTCTCCTACAATTCTGAAATTCCCAAAATAATATTGACGAAATTATGGAATACCTGACATTATGAGATGAATAACACAGAAACATCCCGAATTCGAAAAATGGTTGAATACAGGCATTTTAGAAATCTTTTTAAAAAAAGATGAACAATAAAACTAGAAAAATGTCATTCTGATAAACGTCTCTCCTTTCAGTCATTGCTCTAGTATTGTTATATCCTTAAGATCTGGAAATCAACCGGTACCAAATGTTTTGGGAAAATTTATAATCTCTTGAATTTTATATTCCTTTTGTTACATTTTTTTCCGTTGATTATCGAACATGAAGATTTAGCTTTTTCGCATTCTCCAGTTGGCCCTTATTTGGAACCACTAATTGATTATTACTCGAATCTTATTCCGTTCTAATGGTTTATTCTTATAATTTATTCAGGGCGCTCTCGTTTTTTGTTAAATTATTTCTAAGACTATTGACATATTCACAAAAATTGTTGAAAAACGCGTAGATCTACATCGACTATCTTACAAAAATTATTCTGGAAAGCTCAAAACGCTGCTATGGAGAATCTGGAAAGTTTCGGTAATTTTGAAATGGAAACTGTGTATTTCCTAACAACCCTGTCTGCGCATATTATCTTCCACGATCTATCATCCTCCTACGTTTAAATATATCCGCTTGCTTGCACGGGCTGTAATTGAATCCAAGATAATGAGGTCCCAGACTCAGAATGAGGATAAATGACCCGATATTGTCACATTGTGTATAAGATTAATTAAAACAAGCTTGGATCCATTTACATGACATATGACACGGAAAAACGAAAAAAAGAATCTTCAACAATTCCAATAAACAAGTTCTCTCATTTGGCATTTCTATGCATAACAAATTTTTATTTGGTTTGAAATCATTGATTATTAGGCATAGAATTAAAATCGTAGACGATAGAAAGTAATGCAACAATATTTTTTATCGGCATATATGTCAGTGTAATAATAATTTTCATAAACAGATCCACATATTTGGCATTGCTATGCATTGAAAGTTCTTATTCCTCAAAGAATCATTTTTTTCCGTGTAAACTAAAACTATACCAAAAAGCGTACCTATCATTTAACACTATTTGGTATTGTTATTATCGTCTCCCGAGAACAAATTCCCTTATTCACTTATCTAATATTTCTGTGCATAGTTGATTTTCCTTCTTTGTGTCATCAATAATTTTTTGATGGAATCATTCTTTTTCGTGTAATGTACAAAAATTGTACACAATGATCTGGTACTCAAAATTATTTGACATTGTAATTATTATTTTCCAAAACAAATAAACTCATTCGACCAGCGCTGGATAACCCAGAGAGAACGGTGGGGCTAGTGCCCCACCGTTCCCTTTCCTTTCCCTTTCCTTTCCCCTTTCTGTGAAATCCCAGAGAAAAATGGATAATTGTTTGAAAATTTTGTAAAAAAAATTGGTTTGTAATCCGTATTTTAACATAGGTTCAAGCAATGATGAATTACACTAAAGATCCAGTTTTTCCCTAATTGTAAAATATGGGAAAAAAATAAAAACATTGTAATTTAAAAATAATTTTTATTTAAATTCCTGCTTTCTCGAAAATTGGGATTTTCTCTGCCCTCAAGAGGGCCCCTTCCGAGGTTTAGCCCCAGGCCCCGAAAAATGTTAATTCGGCGCTGCATTCGACATTTCCATGCACAGCATCGTTTTCAATTGTTTCCTCAAAAAATATTAGATTATTGGACATTCCTATGCAAGGCGAATTCTCTTCTTTCAAAGACTAATTTTTCACATTCTCTTTCTGAATGAGAAGGTATTGGTTTGATGCGAAAATTGACATTCGCGGATTTACTGAAATCTCCACGTTCTGAGATCCAGTTAGTCAGAAAAAAAGATTTTTATGAAGGTGTCTGTCTGTCCGTAGTCTGTTATCTGCATACCCGAAAACTTTCGGAAAAATAATCATATTGGATTGTGGTCCGGCTCACTTTTTTGAAACTGGAAAAGAAAAGACGAGTTCATTAACCAGCTGTTTCGGGTAGAAAATCAAAGAATGGAAGCATTTTGAAAAATTTTTTGGACTTTTTTTTCCAAGAATCAAAAATTGTAAGTACAATTTCTTGTAGCACTTGAAAAGTGAAACCATTGATCCTTATCATTGTTTCGATGAAAACGAAATTGTCAGAGTTATGGTATTTTCGAAATTCAAAAATATAGAAGAAAATTATAATTTTTAGCCAAATAACGCAAGATTGCAAAGAAATTCAGAGAACAAGAATGTTTCTTCTTGGGAGTCCTACAAGATCGTGAATACAACTTTTTGGATTTTCTCAAAAAATCGAGAATTCCAATTTCGATCGCACAAAAAATAATGAGAAAAAATCTGTGGACTTGATAACTTCCAAAAGAATGATCATATTCGATCGTGCTTTGGTAGCCATTTTGAGGGACCAAAAAGATAAGTCGAGTTCTTTAACCAGCTATTTTGGATGAGAAACAAAAGAGGGTGAGAATTTAGAAAATTTTTTTGGACTTCTTTTCCAAGACTCGAAAATTCCAAGTGCGGTTTCTTCTGGTAGGTGAAAAGTTGAACAATTTATCCTCATGATTTTTTTTTCTTTGATACAAACAAAATTTTCAGGGTTGTTGCATTTTAGGAATTCGAAAATATAAACGAAAAGGAGAATTTTCAGTCAAGAAACGCAAGATATAAAAATAAGTTTGAAGAAAAATTTTTTTCTTTTTGGTAGCCCTAGAGGATAATCTTTACAACCTTTCGAGTTTTCTCGAAAAATCGACAATTCAAATTTTGGTCTCCCAAAAAGTAATAAAAAATAGAAAGAGTAATTTTTTGGTCAAACTATGCAAGGTACGGGAAAATAAAAATGAAATAAAATTGTGCACCAAAAAAAGATCTACAAATTGGGTAAAATCAAATTTTTTATAGGACAAGTAGTATTTTTGAATGAAAATTGAGAATCTGAAATCGAAAAAAACAATATCGAATCTCTTATTAACGTCCAAAAACTTTGAGCTTAAATCTGCAACTCATGGTAATCAAATATAAAACCAAGAATCAAAAGACTGAATTTGGGCAAATACCTTCGAATACACCTTTCATAAAAAAACAGTGAAGAAAAAAAAGAGGAAAGATAAAAGGGGGAGCAACCTCCAAATCCCCTCCTTTCTCTTTTTTACATTCTCATTCTGAATGAAAAGGTATTGGTTTTATGTGAAAATTGAATTTCACGGGTTTTATGAAATTTCCACGTTCTGAGTAAGGTTTCTTATAGTAAGTGAACAGTGAAACAATTTATCCCCATGATTTTTTTTTGAGCGAAACAAAATTGACGGAATTAGGGATACAAGGTCGTGAATAGAGCTTTTTCAATTTTCTCAAAAAATAAAAAATCCCAATTTTGATGGCACAAAAAATAAGGAAAAGTAATCTGTAAACTTGATAGCTATCAAAAGAATGATCATATTCGATCGTGCTTTGGCACCCATTTTGAGGGACCAAAAATACTAGTTGAGTTCGTTAAACAGCTATTTTGGATCAAAAATAAAAGAGAGAGAGGATTTTGAAATTTTTTAAAAATTTTTTCCTAAGATTCAAAAATTGTAGGAACTGTTCCTTATAGTAGGTAAAAAGTGAATGAAAAATAGAAAGATTCATTTTTTTGGTCAAACTATGCAAGGTGCGAAAAAATGTTAAGAACAAAAATTAGTCATTTTAAATAAACCTATAAATTTTATACATACCATTTTTTCATAAGATGTGTGGTTTTTGATTAATATCGTGAAAAATTTTACCAAAATTGAAAAATTCAATTTTTAAGCAAAACTATGCGAGGTATGAAAAAAATTGAAACTACACAAATCGTTAACCTTCAAAAAATCTACAAAATTACTGCCGTTCATTTTTCGATGAGAAGAATAGTTTTCGTTTTATTCGCGATAACGCTCTTACAAAAAAAAAAAAATTCCATCTCCAAGCCAAACAATAAGAGACAGGAAAAAAAATTAATAGAAAAATTGTTAATCGTTTTACAAGTTCTACATGGAATTTTTCGCAATAAGGTGTGTATTTCTTGTTTAAATCGTGATAACGCTTTTTAAACCATGTGAAATTCAATTTTCTAGCAAAACTATGTGAGATGTAAATATTTGTGGCGAGTATTGTAATGAGAATGTGTTCCTTAAGACCAGTGGAGCCTTAAGTAAACTAAATAAAAAAAAATTGTATCAAAAATATTTTAAAAATCAATAATCTTCATAGAAGTAGAGGTTTTCAGCAGTTTTGCAATATTTGCAACTCTGTGTATGCATTACATGCATTGTAAACTGAACCAAGCACGCATGAAGCCGAGCGCGAAGCGCGAGGTTAAAAATAAGCTGAGCGCGTAGTGCGAGGTAAATACATTATCGAGCGCGAGATTCGAATGACGGACACCTTAGGCGCGCTCAAACTTGCGAATGGAGCGAGCCGCGCGCGAAGCGCGCTATGAGAATGTGTCCGCGCAGCGGCCAGATTTTTTCAACTTAAATTAAAAATGCTCCATTTCGATTTAAAAAGAATCGTTTTTCATGGAAAGTTAATCTTTCCTGGAGAAAATTATATTATCTCGTTAAAAATCGTTTCTCTAATAAAAGGCTTACATCCTCGGTTAAAAATTAATTCTTTCTGGTAAAAAATACAACTATCCAGTTACAAGTCAAGCTATTTTGGTTGAGGATCCAAACATTTTTTTGTAAATTCGTTCCATTTTTGATGCAGGAATAATATTTTCATCGGAAATTTAACTATCTAGCTCAGGAAATATCGTTCAATCTCAAAATTCATCTATTTGTTTCCAAATTCATGCATTTGATTGAAAATTCATGTATTTGGATAGAAAATCGTCTTTTTATTAAGAGGTTGATCTTCTTCCTTGGAAATAGATGATAATAATGAAAAAATATTAAAAATAAT
>WSXT02066092.1:0-12472 GCA_011762715.2 Neuroterus valhalla | reverse complement strand
AAGAGGCAAAGTCTTCAACCTGCATGATTTCTATAATCAGTCACAGGAGGCTTACCGTCTTTCCGAGATAAAAGGAAAGGGTAGAAAGGTAAAAAGAAGAAGAAGATAGTAAGAATGTGATTTGCATTATATTTATAAGTCAGAACATGTCACGTTAGGGTTCTAACGTTCCCCCGAAAAATTCCATACAAAATTTTTTCGTTTCTAGGGTCAGACCATGTTTATTTCATAGGTTATATCAGATTTCTCACGTTTTAAGAATTCACGCACTTTAGGTTCCAATTCAGCGACTCTAAAAACATATAATAAACATGATCTGCTATGATTAACAGAAACCCTCGACACAGAAAGAAGTTTCATGAGGTTTTTGGTTATTTCAGAACCCTGAAGTGCTGGGGATCTTCCACCTTGTTTTCAGATTCAGGGACCCTAAAAACATACAGTACACATGGTTTGGCCTTCAGATCCGAAAAAGATGTTTGTTTAGCTATGTTATTAATCAGTTAATAGATATTGATCTGCAAGGGGAATCCATCTAGAACAGGCGTGTCCAACGCCAATCGGCGCGCTTCTCCTTTCTTCTCCTTCTCCGAGCGCTTTATCAAGAATTCTCTTCTCGTTTCGCCACGGGCTTCATCTGACTACGCCTGACCAAGCCTACTTGCGCGCAATGTTCACACAGCCCGGTCGCCGAGGACCCCTTTCCACATCCCGCTCAACGCATGAACGCATCAAAGGTAGCAAGAGAGGAGATTGGCGAGTGACAGTAATTTACACCTCTGCTCACGCGTTGGATATCTCTGATCTAGAATCTAAACTAGAATTCAAAATTCACCCCTAGCTCAACTAATAGTTTACTCTACTCTGGTGACCTTCCTGACATTATACCCAAAGGGAAAATAAGGCCCACATCAAGTCACATGTGGCAAGTCCCATTAGCGCCGAGTATGATCTGCGTCAAGTCTCACCAGCGGCAAATCTCTTTGCGGCATCTCCCAAATTTTCCCCTCAGTAAAATTCGCAGTGGCAAAATACTGTCCAGGGAAATGATGCAGTTCAAATACCTTTCCCCTTTCCCAAGTGTTGTGGGCCTCGGAAGGCACTCCTATGAATATTTAAGGAAATAATGTGGATCCTATTTCTTTCCCTTCTTCCAAGGCCCATTGAGGGGTGAAGAGGCGTTCCTGTGACTGGTCATGGGAATACTGTTGGCAATCTACTTGGGAGAGACGCTACAAGGGAGATATGCCTCAAGGCAGACTTGCCATAGGAGAGACGTGCTGCAAGGTAGGCTTGTCGCAGGTGATTTTTTCCGCAGATGAGACTTGTCGCATATATGCGACTTGACGCAGGTAAGACTTGCTGCACATGGGATTCGCAGAAGGGAAGCCATGCCGCAGGTGAGACTTTTCGTAGGTAAGACTTGCTTCGCATGAGACTTTCTACACGTGAGACCTGCCGCCGATGAGACTTGACACTTGTGGCTCGACATGGACCGAAAAAAACATATACCTCTCTTCATAGAAATATACAACTTTTCAAGCTCATTCCTCTGGAATAATTGGTGTAAATGAGATGAGGAAAATTGCCCAGTGATTACGGGGTTAGTGTGCGGAAGCTTATATGGCGTGGACAACAGGTTAAACAAAAACAAGCGAGAGGAAAATAGCGTGGCATTTAGTGCAAACTTGCGGAAATGATCCGGACAAATAGAATCCTTGTTCTCTCAATTGCCGGACGATTCAGTGAATTATTCGTACCAAGCGCTGAGTGTTGATTGTAATAATTATCTGATACGAGCCGTCGATATGTTACAAATAAATGTCTATTTCTACTCAATAGACATTCAGGCGAGTGACGACTATTATCAGTCTATCACTCGCTACTCGAACTGAACGGACGTTCATCGCTCTTTGCTCACTAGACCATTCGGAAAGTCATCCCATAATCAGACTCAAGTTAGGACTCGTATTCAAAAATCAAAGATTGGAAAAATTTTATCAATATATTTATGAGGAACAGTTTGAATGGAAGTGAAGAAAGTGTTATGGAAGTGGAACGGGAAGTGTTGCTCAGTGATGGGTAAGATAAAGATCGAAGATTACAGTTAAGAGATTAAAAATTGGAGATTGAGATTAGAAATTTAGGCAAATTGAGTGCATAGGTACATATAGATCGGGAATTATCATGAAAGTTTAACTTTTGAATTCGAGGTTTTATAACAAGGGTCGCTATAAAATTGGAAGAGAGCAAGGAGATAAGGAATGGGGCAAAGAGCAATTATGAGAAGATTTTTTTCCTGAATTAACTAGTTATCGTTATTTTTACCCATTGGAAGGGTAATTTTTTCTCAGGAAATTTTCGGAAGGAAAAGTAACAATTCCTACTGCTTCAGCTACTCCTCTATTTAGGAATACATTTTTTATGTGTAGAGAGTGTTACATAAGTGGAAGATGAAGTATTATTTGGTGATTGGTAAAGATGAAGATCAAAGATCTCAGATTGAAATTGAAGATTTTGAACTTATTATATGACTTGAAATTCGGAATTGTAATTGGCGAGATCAAACTATTCGGTTGATTATTGTAACTCCAGCTCCATAAATACGATTTACTATAAAACTGGATGATAGTAGAGATATTAGGATAGATCAAAGGAAAGTAATGTGTTGCTCATTTTCTAAAAGTTACTAATTTTCATCATTGGCAATCGTAAATGTCAACTTTCCTTTATTAATTTCAGAAAAAAAATATTTCTACCCTTCTAGTAACCTTTTTATCCAAAAAAAAGTTTTTTGCAAATGAGGAGGGGTATTCAAAACGCACAGGAAAAGTTGTCTTATGATAGGTTAGATAGGACATAAAATATTAGAAAACTGAAGTATAAGATTCAATATTTTCGACTAATAATAACTAAATTATGATAATAACCATTGAAGATTAGAGGATAAAGATTAGGATTGAAGATTTCTAACCAATTAAAGAACTAAAGATTAAAAAGTATCATCAGAAATCTACGGCTTATAGCAAGTTAATAATGATAACAATAGGTTATTTGCTTAAAGTCACTAGTGATTCTTATCATTATTGATTGAAAGTTCCACTTTTTCTCAGTTCATTTCTGAGAGACAAGGTAATAACAATTGATTCTTAGTCACTTTTGTATTCAAGAATAAATATTTTAAATATATATTTATCAATATTGAGCTGGAAGGAACAATTTCAACGAACCTGACTAATTTAAGAAACAAAGAAAAAATCCCATATTATATTATGGATCATAAACTGGAAAAAAATTTCTTCAAAAGAGGTTAAATTTAAACCAAGCTAATCAATTCGAATTTGACCAGAGATGAATGTTCAAACAAGGAGATCTCATGTCTCTAAATGAAGAACAAACTTCTGACAAAATACTTGGGTATTGGAGTGAAGGAAATGAAATTTCCAACAAAAAAAGTTTTTAGCCTAAACTTACAAAAAGTTGAATTTTACAGAAAAAAACAACAGATTACAACATACTATTTAGTTGATGATTAATTAAAAGTAAAAGACCCATTTATAATCAAAAGATCATTTCCAAAATTTCTAACAAATAAGATGAATTCGCAATTGAAATGCATAGCTTCCAATTTTCAACTAAAAGCGCTTTTCTAGGCGAAACAGAGAAGAAAATTAAAACAACTTTTTCAATTGTCCAGCAATGAAGAGGAATTCAGAACAAAAAATTAATTTTCGAAAGATATAGTTTCATTCTTCGTCAGAATGTTAGATATTCCAACTAGAAAAGATGAATTTTTTGCAAAATAATTGAATCCTCCAACAAAAAAAAAAGATAATTTGAACATTTTGTTAAGAATAATTTTTTTTAGTGAGAAACCAATCTTCTAAGTTAAAAATTTGTTGCTTCTCATTGGAAATTCATATTGTTCATCGCAAATACAACTGATTTTTCAAAATAAAACTTTTCCGTAGAAAGTTCACTTTTTCGTTGAGCATTCATGATGCTAGTTAAAAATTTGTTTCTTTGTAGGGAGTTCATATTTTTTTCGAAAATTCAACTAGATTGTAGGAAATCAAACACTTCTGTCGAAAATTTACATTTTTTATATAAAATTAATCTTTTGGTTGAAAGTTCATCACTATGGTTGAAAGTTCATCACTATGGTTGAAAGTTCATCACTATGGTTGAAATGCATCATAAATTTATTGAAAATTTACCTCTTTGTTTGAGAATTGTAATTTTATGGTCAAAATTAGTCTTTTTTGGAGAGTACATATCTTCTTGATTGATTTTTTTTCTTTTATGGTTCAATCTGCTTTTGTTGGAAGAATGTTTTTTTTTTAAAGTCAAATCTTTGTATTTCAAACTGAAAATTTCAGTATCCCACTTTTTGTTGGATATTTAGCTTTTATCCTGCAAATTCATAAATTTTGTTAAAAACGCTTCAACGGATTAGGATTGTATCTTAGATACTAATGTTGAAATGTTGATTGATGGTAAAAAAAAATTTTTTTTTTGCTCTTAATTTGTTAAATAAAAAGTTTCAATCGAATTCTACGAGCAAATTATATCAACTTTTCATAAATAATAGAATTTTCAACCATGGAATTAAATTCTTTCGTTGAAGATTCACTTTTTTGCTGCTGATTTATTATGAACGTCTTGTTGGAAAATAGATTTTTTTCGAAAATTAATCCTCTTGATTGAGAACTCATCGTTTCAGTTAAAAATTCAATCACTTCTTCAGAAATTCATTATGATATTCAAAAATTCATCTTCCTGGTCAAAAATTGCATTTTTCCTTTAAATTATTTTTCCCCAGTTGAATTTTGTTTCTTCATATCTAAAAATTTAATTGTTACACTTCTTTTGAGGCATTCTTCTATTTCTTGCGAATTCATGTATTTCGTCGAGAAAACTGCCTTCAATTATTTATGTTTCTTCGATACTACTGAACTCATTTCGATTGATTGTTGACAGAAGGAGAAAAATGAAATTCTATATGATAGAAAAAACGATTTTCCAATAAAGTTGGTCAACTTTCAATGGAACGATTGATTTTCCAACCGAAAAAAAAAACAATTTTTAACAAAATACTTGAACAGATTGAGAGTTTAAACGTTTTATTAGAAATTCACTTTTTAGTATATAGAAAATTCAATATTGGAAGTTAATAAATGAAGTATTTTGTGGGCCATTTCTTTTTGTCGGAAATATATTATTTCAATCAAAATTTTCGTTTCAGCTCATTTTTCTCGAGAATTTACTTTCTAGGTTAATTACTTTTTTTTGTCAATAAATCTTGCAGTCTTCTATCGAAAATGAGACGGTTTTGTTGACACTTGGTTGTTAAAGTCTAACTCATTTGTTGAAAATTATATTTTTTCGTTATAGAAAGTTCAATACTTTCTCGGAAATCCGGCTTCTTTCTAGGAAACTAATTTCCTTAGTTAAAACTTTATAGGTTCGGTTAAAACTACAATTACTTGCCTGGAAGGTCGTCTTTTGTTTGTTGGAAATTCATCTATTTACTCAGAAATTGAAATGTTTTGTTAGTAATTTTACATCTTAGATAACACTGTATTCATTCCGATATATTGTTCACAGAAAGTTGAAAAATAACATGAAAAGTTCACTTCATTTTTGCTTTTTAAACAATTTTTTCGATGAAAATTACATCCTCAACATATTAGGTTACTTTCTAATCGATCAGTTAATTCTCAAGCAAAGAAGATGAAGCTTCTCATTTTTTTTGGGTGGAAATAAATCATCTTTTTATGAGGGATTATTTTTTTCTAGAAGAAACTTCATCTTCATGTTTAGAAATAATTTTCTTCGGGAGAACAATTTCCTTCTCTCCAATCCTGCTTTCTAAGCAAATTATTTTTATGGATGAAAAATTTCCTTCTCACACAGTAGCTTAACTTTCATTAAAACATTTGGTTTTTCCAACCGCAAAAGATAAAACTTCTGGAGATTTTTCGAATTCTTTATTTTCTTGGTTGAGAATGAATAATTTTCTGGTCGAATTTTTTTTTCGGCGAAAATTTATAATCTTGGTTGAGAATTATTTTCTTTGGTTTCTTTAACTTCCTTGATGGAAATCGGGTTTCTCTTTATTGGAGCTTTGTTTGCTTCTAACTAAAAATTAAACCATATCATTTTCGGTTGAATATCCCGTTAAAGATTAAACAGAAAGTTAGATATAAAACATTTTTTGTGGGAAATTGTTTGTGTAGGAAAGATTTACCGAAGAATGTATTTTGTGTACGAAAAATTTCGAGCAGGAAATTTATTTTGTGGAAAATAATTTATGTAGAAAAGATCCCCTGAAGAATATATTTTGCGTAGGAAAACTTTCTTGTGGAAAATGATTTGGTGGAAAATAATTTTTGTAAGGAAGACCTTCCGAAAAATATATTTTGTGAAGGAAAAATTTCGTTGTGGAAAATAATTTGTTCAGGGAAGATCTTCTGGAAAATATATTTTATGGAGAAAAAATTCCATGCAGGAACATTTTTTTGTAGAAAATAATTTGTGTAGGAAAGATCTTCTGAAGAATATATTTTGTGAAGGGAAAATTTCGTGCAGGAAATTTATTTTGTGGAAAATAACTTGTGTAGGAAAGATCTTCTAAAGAATATATTTGGGGTAGGGAAAATTTTGTGCAGGAACATTTTGTTGTGGGAAATAATTTGTTTGGGGAAGATCTCCTGAAAAATATATTTTGTGGAGGAAAAATTTCATGTAGGAATATTTTTTTGTAGAAAATAATTTGTGAAGGAAAAATTTCGTGTAGGAAAATTTTTTTGTGGAAAATAATCCGTGCAGGGAAGATCTTCTGGAGTATATATTTTGTGTAGGAAAATTTTTTTGTGAAAAATAATTTTGGTAGAAAAGGTCTTCTGAAGAATATATTTTGTGTGGGAAAAATATGGGACCTAATGTTCTAAAATAAATGCTATTTAGTTTTGTGAAGGACATATTTTGGGTAGTAAAAAAAGTGTGTAGGAGAAAACTATCGTGTATGAAATAAGTTGGTGTATAAAATGCAGAAGTGGAGAAAAAAAACGATTTCCTTCTTTCCATTCTTTCTCTTCAAGCAAATTACATTGATGAAAAGAAAGATTTTCCAACACAGTGCAATAACTCCTAATTGACCGGTTGATTTTCCAATCAAAAAAGATCAAACTCCTTGGACTTTGAAAATTCGAAATTTATCTCCATGGTTGGAAATTTAACTTCTTGTTTCATAATTGAACTAGTTACTTTCCATCACTGTATACGAATGTAAAAAAAAGTGTTAGAAAGCAGCTATTTAGTCTCGATTTAGTGTTTGATTTGACACTTCTCTGTTTGTCTCCTAATTATCTGAAATTCTAGGAGTGAAACGTTCAGTGTGAAATAAATAGCCTGACGTATAAAGGCACGTGTGGGAGAGGCCCGTCCGGACTGTCAATTGCCACTGCCCATCCTGTATCGCGATAATAATTGTTACGACCGGCGCGGCGTCGCCATCAGTTTGCCTCTCAGCACCAATCGTGCAAATCTCGCCAGAGCCGCATATTCATCCGAGCAGGCATTTTTCACAATCAGTGATCAGTGAGCTTCCAATTATCCTGCCAAAGCAAAGGGGTCCACAGGACCAAGAATAAGCCCAACAGGGAAATGCCCACAGGAGGAAAATCCCGCTTTATCGGACTCTTCCTCTTCCTCTTCCCTTCACCCTTCGACTTGTTCTCGGGATTGAGTTACAGAAAATAGGTCGAATAAAGAGAGGCAAGGGGAGAGCAAAAGTTGAAATACAGAGAGGTAAGGGAAGAAAATAGTTGGGTCTTGTTAGGCTCGAAAGGTCTGGCTGGATGGAAAAGTAGGCCAAGGTGTGAGAGACGTCAATTGTGGAAGACGATATCGTCCGAAGACATTAGGAGGAGATCAGAAAAGAAAACAAGACTTGTGAGACAGTGACGTGCAGAGGACTCGTGACTTCTGATCGGTAGTGCGTTTTCGATTTCTGATCGGTAGTGCGCTTTCGACTTCTGAGCGGTAAAGCGGTGCTCCTGATCGGTAACTGGATGCTTCTGGGGGGTGAATAGAAGCTTCTGAGAGGTAAAGCGGTGATAGTCGAAATGGAGAACGAGAGTGTAAGGACTCGGCCCGAGGAGCTGATGAAGAGGAGAGTGTCAATCAGTGAACAAATTATTGGGGTTGATAATCCGGCCTTCGACCACCATAATAATCATAGCCATAGGCGCATAAGCAATAGTTCCGAGCCTTCCGAGCCTATAAGAAGAAAGTCGATTTTACACCACGGAGGTAGCCACTGCGGGAGTGCGGAAAATATACCTCAGTACAAGTTCGACCTGGAGAACGGTAGACTCAATGGCAGGAAGAAGTCTGCATTCAGTTTATCCAGCTCCATCAGAGACAAAGTCGAATACTCCGAGGAGCTCGAGAGGTGAGTTCTTTTATTCTGACAATAAATCTCCTCTTTCCCATGGTGGAGGGGGATAAAGCACTTCCTACACAAAATACATACCCTACATGTTTTCCTACACAAAATCGAACACTATTATATTTTTCTCACATCAAATATTTCCCACACAAAAAATAAATAGCTATGATTTAAAAATGATGCGTTCAATATTTTTCACACACAAAATATTTCCTACGCAAAATTCTTCCCACATAAATTAGGAAGACGCACTTCCCACACAAGATGTATCGCAAACAAAGGATACTGGATACTTTTTCGCTACACAAATTTGTGACTCCGCAATTTTTTTCCTACACAATATATTTCCTACACAAAATAAAACAAACTTGTATTTTTCCCCCATCAATTATTTCTTACACAAAAATTTCTGCACTTTCTGCACAAAATATTCTCTTCACAGGCATAAATTGCAATTATATATAAATATTATAATGAATATATTTCCTGCATTAAATATTTCCTACACAAAAATAAATAGGCATGATCTAGAAATATTACGTCCAATATTTTTCCTTAACAAAATATTTCCTACGCAAAATTCTTTTCACATAAATTGTGAAAACACACTTCCCATACAAGATGCGTTGTGACTCCACAATTTTTTCTTACACTAAATAAAACAAACTTATATTTTTCTCACATAAATTATTTCTTACACAAAATTTCTGCACATTCTGCACGAAATATTCCCTTCACAGAAATGAATTGCAATTATCTAAAAATATTATCATGAATATCTATCCCGCATAAAATATGTCCTACACAACATGTTTTCTATTTCAAAGTGAAAAATGCAATTCCTACACAAACTTTTCGTGCACAAACTATATCATAAACAATGTGTACTGGTTATTTTTACTTTCACACAATTTATTCAACACAAATTCTTTCCCACACAAAATATTCACTACCCAAAATCAAACACCATTTTAATTTCTCACATAAAATATTTCTCACACAGAAATACAGAGCCATCATTAGAAAATATTACGTTCAATATTTTCACTTTGAAAATATTTCCTACGCAAAATCTTTCCCACATTAATTCGGAAGAAGCACTTCCTACACAAAATATATAGCACGCGAAGTAAAATGGTTATTTTCCTTGCACAAATTTTTTCCTCCACAAATTGTTTCCTACCCAAAATCAAACACGTCTAATATTTTCCCCGCACAAAACTTTTCCTATACAAATTGAGAAAACGAATTTCCTACACAAACTTATCATACAAAAAATATATCGTACACATATTGCACTGGCTATTTTTTTCCTTCGCAAATTTTTTCCTCCACAAATTTTATCCCAGACAGTATCAAACACTATTTTGTAATCTGCACAAAGCATTCCCTACACAGAAATGGAAAGGATATATTTAAAAATATCATGATCAACATTTTTCCTGCATAAAATATTTCCTACGCAAAATTTGTCCTACACAAAATGTTTCCTACACAAAACGTTTCATACATAAATGGGGAGAACGCACTTTCTACACAAACTTTTCATGCACAAAATATATCGTGCACAAATTGTACTGGCTATTTCTTCCCCACACAAACTGTATCCTACATAAATTTTTTCCGTCACAATTTTTTTTCCTTACAAAATATTCCCTACCCAAAATCGAACTCTTTTTTTTTCCTACACAAAATATTCCCCACGCAGAAATAAATAGTTATTATTTGAATATATATTACATCCAATATTTTACCTGCACAAAATTTTCCCTAATGAAACTGCGAAAACGCATTTCCTGCACAAACTTTTCGTACAGAAACTATATCGTACACAAAATGCACTGGCTATTTTCCTCCTCCACATATTTTTTTCTAGACAAAAACACACAATATTACATTTTCCCTGCACAAAACATTCCCTACACACAGATGCAGAGTGATTATTTTTAAATACTATTATCAATATTATTCCTGCATAAAATATTTCCTGCACAAAATGTTTCCTACATAAATAAGGGAAAAAATTTTCATTGTAAAATATTTCCTACCCAAAACGAAACACTATTTTCTTTTTCCTAAACAAAATATTCTCCACAGAGAAATAACTAGTAATTCATTGAATATATATGACGTCCCATATTTTTCCTATATAAAAATTTCCCATATGAATTGAGAAAACGCACATTCTACACAAACTTTCTGTACACAAAATATATCGTTCAGAAAATGTATTGCCTGTTTTTTTCCTACACAAATTTTTTTCCACACAAAATCAAACACTATTATATTTTTCCAACACATGAATTTTCTACACAGGAAATTATTGATTAGTAATTGGTCAAAAATATTACGAACAATATTTTTCCTGCACAAAATATTGTCTACGTCAATTGGGAAAGCACTTGCTGCACAAACATTTCTACACAAAACATATCGTTCACAAAGTGAACTGGTTTTTTTTCACTTAACAAGTTTTTCCCTACCCTAAATAAAATACTATTTTACGTTTCCCACAAGAAATCTTTCCCACACAGGAAAAAGTAATAATTATTTCAAAATATTACATCTAATATTTTTCCCACATGAAATACTCCGTACCTAAAATTTTCCTCACATAAATTGAGAAAATGCACTTCCTACACAAACTTTCTGTGCCCAAAATATATCGTACACAAAGTGTACTGGCTATCTTTATACTACACAATTTTTTTCCTTGACAAAACATTCCTACGTAAAAAAAAACACTATCATATTTTTCCTAGAACAAAATATTTCCTAAACAAAATTTTTCGAACACAAATTATTTTCCACTAAAATCTTCTTCTTCATAGAATACATTTCACAAATTTTCCCCTACACAAAATATTCCCCAGGAAAATATTTTCTTACACAAAATGAATTACAAAAAAATGTTTCTACACGAAATAAATTTCGCAAAAAAACTTTCCTGCACAAGATGCATTCCACAAGAAAATTTCCCCATACAAAATATATTTCACAATAGATTGTTCTCATACAAAATATAATACTCACAAAATTTTTATTCTTTGATCAATACGATGACACTTCTTTTACGCAAAACTTTCCTTCTTATTTTATTGAATAACTACAAAAATTTCAAGCGTAAATACAGCCAAAAGTATGTACGTAAAGTGTTTTGGCCACTGCGGAGGATTTTGTTGTCTTTTTTTGTGATCTTATATTTATTACATTTCAAGGACTAAACATACGGAGAAATATTTACATAAGATTGTAGAATAATTTTGTATCGGAATAATATATTTGTGA
Organism: Neuroterus valhalla; assembly: GCA_011762715.2. NCBI lineage: Eukaryota > Metazoa > Arthropoda > Insecta > Hymenoptera > Cynipidae > Neuroterus > Neuroterus valhalla. The sequence continues at coordinate 729 of WSXT02066092.1, read as the reverse complement.
CATCACATTTTATCAAAAACAGCGAATCGGGACGATATTAGGAATCCAATAAATAATATAGATAATATAGAGCAGGAACAATATTTATTCAAAAATCATAACTTCGTGTAGAATTAATTTTGGGCAGGAAAAATTTGTTTTAGTTGGAAATATTTGGTGTAGGAAGTACTTTGTGTGGGAAAAACATAATAGTGTTTAGTCTTGTTTAGGAAAATTCCTTATGCAGAAAAAAGTTTGTGCAGGAAAAAAATGATCGGTGTACTTCGTGCACGAAACATTTTGTGTAGGAAAAGAAAGAGGTAAATTTTCTGCAAAACAATTGAATTTTCGAAGAATTGTCTAAATTTTCAACTTATATTTCGATTGGAAAATCAACTATCTGTTTAAAATTGGACTTGGTTTGTTGAGAAGAAATTTTTTCCATCACTTCCATTCATTAATAATATTTTGTTGAAACACTTTATGCACTTATGTGTTAAAAAATGGATAAAATTTTTGTTTCCATTTACAATTTTATTTTTTATCTTTTTGTAGAGAATCAATCGAAATCAGTGCAGTAGTATCTAAGATAAAAGAATTCATTCATTGAAGAATTTCCAACAAAATACATCAGTTATCGAGAAAGGAGATAAATATATATATTATAAATTATTAAATATATATTAAATAATATATATTAAATATATATATGTGTGTGTGCGTGTGTGTGTGTGTTTGTGTCTATATATA
>WSXT02066080.1:0-20101 GCA_011762715.2 Neuroterus valhalla | reverse complement strand
GACCTTTGTTATTTCCATGACCAGTCACAGGGATACCTTCCCCCCCCCCCACGAGACTTTGGAAAAGGGGAAGGTGTGTGACCTATGTTATTTCTATGTCCAATCTTAGGGATGCCTTCCCGCTCCCCACCAGACTTGTGGAAAGGGAAAGGTGCGTGACCTTCGTTATTTCTGTGACCAGTAAGAGTGATGCCTTCCCGCTCCCACGAGACTTGGGAAGGTGTGTGACCTATGTTATTTCTATGACCAATCTAAGGGATGCCTCCCTGCTCCCCACGAGACTCGGGAAAAGGGGAAGGTATGTGACGTACGTTATTTCCATGACCAGTCACAGGGATGCCTCCCCCCCCCCACGAGACTTGGCAAAAGGGGAAGGTGTGTGACGTACGTTATTTCCATGACCAGTCACAGGTGTGCCTTCCCGCCCCCACGAGACTTGGCAAGAGGGGAAGGTATGTGAACTACGTTATTTCCATGACCAGTCAAAGGGATGCCTTCCGGCCCCCACGAGACTTGGGAAAAGGGAAAAGTGCGTGACCTTCGTTATTTCTGTGACCAGTCAGAGGGAAGTTTTTATCACTATCCCTGGAATTTGCAACTATTTTGTATCGATCGCACTTCCTACCCGCACAATATCACGCAAATATGCGGAAACGAGTAAATCTTCTGTCATTGTTTATTGTGGTTTTTTATGAACACATGCTTCGGAACCTTTGTTACGCTCACTTTTTATTGATCAGGAGGTAAAAAATTGGCCATTTTGAAGTGTTTTTTTTTAACCTTACTCTTTATAAAAGAGCCTAAACTGCAATTTCATGAAAAATACCTAACATAGTGTCATAGTGTCACTGGTCGACACCTCCAAAACTACCATCTCCTCATTTTACCTAACATAGTTAAACACATCCGCCAAATATTTTGAAAAAAAGAAACCAATAAACAGTCCTGTCCTACATATCAATTCGAAATTCACATTTCGAATCTTTCGATACCAATCGAATTCACAATTTCGAGAAGTATCGAAAGGGCCGCAATCTTAACATACATCGCTTCTGCTATAGGTACTGCTCATCACAAAGCACACATAACCTCAATTCTCGAAGAGGGTAGTGTTCGTTTTTATGTTAATTCCAACAATAATGCTCGATTTTAGCTGTTCCAGGAGTTATTATTAACACTTACTGCACGAACGTACTTCTTTCATCAGTGTTTTCGCCGCAAACTTGTGTAACGCATCCTCCTGTCACTACAATCTTTTACCTTTGGTTTAATAATTACAGTTAAAAATTCATCTTTCCGCCATCAGATTCTCATTCAACAGGTGAAAATAAGCCATTTTAGGAAAGAAGCATTTTTCTTAAACCTTTTTTTTCGTTACGGGACATAAACAGTAGTGGTACCTCAATTCAATAATTAATAATTACTGTGGAATTGTGAAGATATTATTCAAAATTTTTTTATTTTAGTAATTTTTGGGTATTCATGACTGTGCTTATCAGAGGAGACATTCTCTACAAAATTGTTTTTTCGAATGAGATTGATTTATTTGCGCTAAGATTATAAATCGTGTTTACATAAAGTATACATGGTATTCCGTCATACTATGGTAAACGTGGGCTGGATTGTGGAAGTATTTTTGGATCTGTTTTACTCTTCGGTAACGGAGGATATCTGCAGGTCCAGGTTTTTACTTTAGTTCCTGGATCTGTCTTCGCTAACATGCATTTTTCTGTGGAGAATATTATTCTGATAATAAACAACATATAATGATGAATATGATGCAAACAAAAGTTCAAGTTTGGAAATTAATTGAAGAAAATGACCAATGAGTCTTTCATGATCAATCAATATCTTTCAAATGGCAAAATTTTGAATCTGTTCAAATATTTAAAGATCAAGGAATTATTGTTTCCTTACCAACATATTCATCTTCGTACCATGTGGTCTTTGGCGCATTTTGGCCATTGCATTTATATGCAGGGATAACCTCCATTTGGCCTCCTGGAGATTTTGGATCCATCACGATTTGAGGATCTGATATTGTGCATGCCTCTGTAATTAGGTTTAAAGACTTTTAATAGATTTTTCAATTTATAGTGATTTATTAAATTATGATTAGGTTTAAAAATATTAATTTATTATTATTTATTAATGATTTCAGAAAAGAATCTTATGTTGTGCATTAAATATATTTTTTAACTCACCCGTAGCTTGCTTTATACTTATATATGGTGGCTTCGGTTCTGGTAATTTAAATTTCAAACCGTGAATAATGTTGCAGAGAAACATGAAAATTAGGACTTGCATGATTGCTGACATCAAAATACTTGAAGTGATATAAAAATGTATAACTGAGTAACTAAATATTTCTCTATTGTTCTCTTATTCATATTCAAAATGTAACTATACTTTTTTCAGGGAGATTGTCAAATATGGAAATTATATTACATTTTATGAAGATAAAACATTTTCTTATCATTCTCCCGAATTTCTGTTGAATGTCCGTGAATTTTTAATGGAATAAAAATAACAATAAAAAGAATTTACTACTTTTTTATACATATGTACGGAACGACGAAGCATTTGATCTTTATGTTTTTTTGAAAAAATATAAATTGCGCAGGAATTTGAAAGACTTTAAGTAATTTAGAATGTGAAAAATTAATATTCACCTCATCATTTACCTCCATCCACTTTTTATCTCTATTTACTCATTTTCTCCTCCTCATATCTTCATACTCCCCCCTTCCCCCTTCGCAGTTGACTCATTGCACATATTGTATACTTTCTTTCAATCTTTCTCTCCATCTTTCCTAATACCCTATTTCACCACGCTTCTACCATTCCTCTCTTCTTCTTTCTGGACACTTTCTCTTCTACACACCTATTCATTTCCTCACTCAGATCTTCACATTTCTCTTCCATTGACTCCCCTTCGAAACTTCTTTCCACTGCGCCTGATCCTCCTTTATAGCCTCTAGCGTCCATAACTTCTTTCCTTTCATCGACTTCTCTCTTTCTTGCCTTTCTCCTTCCCCCATTTATTCCACCGGGGTTTATGGCTGATGTTTTGTGGCTATCTTTCCTTCACCTGGAATTCTCCCGTATTTTCCAAACCTGGAATATTGGTGACCAGATTGAGGGGGGGGGGGGGCATTGAGAGAATGGGATGAAAGTCTCTACGGGAACTAGGAAAGTTTCGCAAGGAGATCGATGGACACAGTTGTGAATAAGGAGGGGTAGATTTTGAGAGCCTGAATGGAGGACATGGGATGGGTCGTCGTGAATAGTATCGTAACAGGGGTCGAAGAGGGAGAGTACACATATGTGAGTAAGGTGGAAGTACCAATTGTAGACGTGGTAGACGTATCAATGGTTGATGTGGTCATCAATATACATGAATGGGAGGAGACAGAGAGATTCGCAGTAGAAGGTAGGATAGAATCAGACCATCAGCTTCTAATCTTGTAGATAAGTGGGGAGGACGCTGAAAGGCAAAGAGGAGAAGAAGTTTTGATAAGTGAGAGGGAGATATGGACGGGTCAGGCTATAGAAAAGTACCAGGAGGGGCTAGAGGAAGAATGTTTCGAAAGAGAGTCTGTGGAGGATATCTGAAGGAATCTGAAATTGGAGGTGACATGGCGAGTGAAAAATAAAAAGTTAAGAAAGAAGAAGAAAGGAATGATGAAACCGTGTTGTGATGGGGAATGTGAAAAGATGACGAGATGGGTAAAAAGTAAGTTTAATAAGTGGAATAGGAGAACCGCGAAGAGAGAGGAGTATGCGGAGATGAAGAAGCAGTTTAGCCTTATGTGTAAAAGAGCAAGGAAGAGAGGAGGATCAGGAAGAGGAGTTGAGAAGTATTTAGACAAAAAAGGACGTGTTGAAGCTAATAAATAGCTTTGGAAAGCGTAGGGAGGAAAAAGGTAGAAAGGTCGGAAGTAAGGAATAGAGGGAGTTTTTTAAAGAATCATAGGGCTAAGATCAACCAAAGAGATATGAGGGGAGTAGGAAAACGAGAGAAGGAGAAAGTACAGACTTAGGTGACGAGGAGATAGAGTTACAAACGAGGAAATAAAGGAGATTGGAGGCAGCGGGTTTGAGGAGGTTGCAGAACGAAGCATGAATTTTGTGGTTTGAAATAAGCTGAAATAGGTAGTTAGGAAGGTATAGATGGGTAAGGAATTTTCAGAAGAGTGGGGCAAATAATAGAGGAATCACATGGGTGAACACGACCCTTGAAGTATACGCGATGGGATGGATGGATGGATAGATGGATAGAAAGGTATTGGTAGAGCGATGGTATTGGTATATAGGCTATGAAATAATGCCGAGGGGAAAGGCATATTGACGGAGACTTAGGCGGGATTTAGACCAACAACGAAAACTTTCGGCAATATGTATACTTTGCAGTAGGTGGTGGATAAGCAAATAGCTTAGGAGGGTTCAAAAGTGTACGCGTTTTTCGCACATCTCAAAGGCGCGCTCCCATCAGTGGATAGGGAGAAGTTGTAGGAGGCAAGCAAGGAGAGGGGAGTAGAGGAGGGTTCGTTCGGAAAAGTTTGCGAGGTGTATGGAGAGACGAAAGATAGGGTGGAAGGAGGAGACAAGATTTAGTAGGGTCTGTGGAGTGGGGGTAGGAGGGATTAGAATTTGGTCACTCGCGTATGCAGATGACATAGTGTTGCTGGAAAAAAGTGGAGGAGCCTTAAAAGAGATGATGGATAGGTTGAAAGGATACCTGGCTCGATACGCTTCGGTTAGAGATAGATGTAGAAATGTCAAAGGTTATGGTGTTCATGAGAGGGAAAGAAAGGGATAAGAGCTAGGATCGAAAGTAAAATAGGGCGGTGGTGCAGTAGCTGAAAGGATGTGAGAATGGATGGATGAGAATAAGTAGAGGTAAGATAATCCATCCATATATCCATCCATATATCCATCCATCCATCCATCCATCCATCCATCCATCCATCCATCCATCCATCCATCCATCCATTTATCTATCTGTTCCAAAATTCATATTTTCGTCAGAATTAAGAAGTGTCCCAATAACGTTATTTACGAGGAGCCTTCCATCTGTCGCACTTAAAATACCGTGTAGCTCGTTATGAAGAGCTTTACTCTAGATTCTGCTTTATTGAAAGCTTCGTTAATTACGAAAGTTACCAATCTTGCAATTATCTCACCTCCCGCATGTATAAAATGATTATGATTAATTACCTCCACTTGACCTGCTTCAGTTCCCCGAATTAGAAAATGGACGTCGAAGGTGAATATGCAAAAAAGTGAACAGTTGAAAAATGAACTGGAATGACTAGAAATACTGGAAAACTTATGTTTATTATTATTATTGAGTTGATAAGTGATTGTTATTCCTATATAATTGTTTGTTATGAATAAATTTTCTCTTTAATCAATGAGTTACAACTTTGTTTAACAATATTGAGATTCCTCAGTTAAAAGTTACATTGTTCTTAGCAGTTTCATATTTTCAAGTTGAAAATTGAATCGCTTTGTTCCAAAATCGTATTTCCGACAGGAAATTTGACTCTCTCGTACAAATTTTTTTTATTCTGGAGTCAAAAAAGCTTCGTTCTTACGTTCTTTTGGACTAACAATTTTTCTTGGTTAGAATTTGAAGTTATCTGTAGAAAATTGATTTTTTTAGTTATAGTAAAAAAACTAACTCTCCTGTCTTATTTGACATTTTGTTCAATATAAACCACGAATCTCCTGTTCCTAAAAAGAGGATAAAAACAATGAATAAAAGCAAAACAACAACAAACAAAATAGAGGGAATCATTCCACGCCATAAATTGTAGGTAAACAACAAACCTTCAAACAATCTTGTTGTATTATATCAAGAACTATCAGTTGCAATAAAGCATCCATAGTGTTGGTCACATTCAAAAATTGTGGATAAAAATTGTGGCGTGAGCATATCTGTGAATCGGGAGAAAAATATAAATATTATATCGAAAAATGGTGGCTTATCCCGATCCACAGATAGAACTTACGCTTCAGGAATTAAATACGGAGAACGAAGGAAGTCAAGGACTTAAGAAAAAACAGAGTGTGGTGTGGAAAAGGAAAACGTACAATGCGTTGCGCAATCAAAAAAACAATATGGCGACTAAGAGTACATAAAAAAGGCGGGAACATTCGAAAGTGATATACATCAAGCAGATAGAAGTTGAACAAAGAGGTTGTAAAATCAGCAAAAACAAAATGGCGACAAAGGGTACATTGTTTTTGCGGGTACATTTCAATGTAATTTCGATGAAACAAGTAAACGATTGAAAGGAAAACCAAAGCAATTTCTTGAAAGTGTTGATAACTGCAGTAAAAATAGAAGACCAAAGGATCGAAAAATTTATTTATCCATCTCCCTCTGGTTGAAACTGTCGTTTTTTTGTGAAAAAATTATTCTATTCTTATTTTTATTTATAACAATTATATCGATCATAGAGGTTTGCCGAATTGGACTAATCAACTACGCTACCGGGGCCGCATAAACAAAAAAGATCTTTCTCGGCCCGCCCCCGTGGCGGTCTAAGTCGAGATCCCTAATTTTGTATGAAAGCCTTCCCTAATTCATCAAATAAATTCATTATATTTAATATTGAATTATAATCTTCGGAAAACGTAAACGTCCCCATCAAATTAGAACCAGTTCTTCCAAGTTGGGGCGCACAGTGGTTCAGAATCCCGAATCTCTGGCCAAAACCTCGAAAATTGGCAATTTCTGATCGAGATGAAATTCACTGCACGTGTATAAGGTGCATTTCTGTCGAGAAATCCAAAAGAGCAGATTTTCATATTCATTAGTTTTGACAAGGGATACGCTCAAAGAGTAAGGTTCCGCCAAATACTTGTTACGCAGCTGAAAAGTCTCGCGCATCCGAGTGAAATGTAAGTGACAAAAAATGGCAACTGCGATAGATCAGTACTTCCTGACCTCATGGATTTTACTCGTAAGGATATGTAGAATATTTCTGTATTAGTTTGAATGAAAAATAATAATGCACGCGTCTGAAAGAGATGTCGGAATGCTTGCGCTCCTTTTTCTATTTTGCTCAGTAAAAATTCCGAAATTCAATCAGGGATAAGTTATCAAGGCCGAATTAGGCCGCTTCGATTCGTGCTGTGTTGCACACAGTAAGGTGTCCCCAATAAAGTGGCGTTCAAATTATTGGCCCTAGCTTGCCTGTCATCTTTTAGGAACAATTTCTTTGAGGCGTGCGGCGCACTGTTTCACGTGCCTGGCGCGGCGCATAGCGAGAGTCTCGTCGCATGGGCGATGCAAAGAATCAGGAGGGAGCTTTCAAGCTTTTTTGCACAAAGAAATTTCTGAGAATACTAATCCCTGTCCTGGAATGTTTAAACCGAATTGTTTCTTACTTGTACTTTGTGATCACTTCGACTTTCTTTAAATATAAAGAGACAAAGAAACTTATTTCTCTAACAATACTTTGATCAATATATTAATGTAAGTGTTAATCAACTTATAATCATTACCAGAAATTTGTGATGAAATTATGTATCCACTTGTAATGTAAATAAAAATTATTTTTTTAAATGTCATGAACTTCTCCCAAAATGAAAATTGGATGCGCAATTATTTTAAACAAATTTATCAAATAACCGTAAATTACCGAAAATTTCCGGCAATCTATGGAAATTTTTGTATTGAATTTTAGATTATTCACCTTGAGTTACCATAAATTACCATAAAAACTAGTATAATTAACAAAAATTTCCATAAATTTCCGGAAATTTGAGGAAATTTTTCGATTTAATCTCAGGTTATTCATCAAAAGTTACCATAAATTACCTATAAAATTAGTATAAATTACCCAAAATCTTCAGAAATTTTTAGAAATTTAATAAAATTTTCTGAACCTAATTTGACGCAATTTATGGTAAGCTACTATGAATTATCTGTGAAAATACTGTAAATTACAAAAATTTTCATAAATTTCCGGAAATTAGGAAGATTTTTTGAATATAATTTGAGGTTATTTATAGTAAGTTGCCATATTTTTCTGTAAAATTACCATAAATTATCCCGAAAACGTAAATAAAAGTTGGTTTCCATTCAATACTCTATTTTTTATGCACGTTTGTCGCCATTTCGTTTCCGACATTTCGTTTCCGCCATTTTGAATTTTGAAAAACAAATATCGTTTTCGAATTCAACGACCCCAAAAACGTAAAAAAAAGTTGATTTTTATTCCATACTCTTTTTTTGAGCTAATTGGCCGCCACTTTGTGTCCGCTATTTTGGATTTTTTTGAACAAATACCATTTTCGAATTTAGCGACCCCGAAAACGTAAACAGAAGTCAATTTCCATTCCATTCTCTCTTTTTTATGCAATTCGGCCGCCATTTTGTGTCCGCTATTTTGAATTTTGGAGAAAAATATCATTTTCGATTTCAGCGACCCCGAAAATGTAAATAAAAATTAATTTTCATTCCATACTCTATTTTTGTATGCAAATAGACCGCCATTTTGTGTTCGACATTTTAAATTTTCAAATAGAAATATCATTTATGAATTCAGCGACCCCAAAAACTTTCGGATATGTAACTTTCAATACGATTGTTACATGTTTAGGGGTTTTGACCGAAAATTTGGGATTTTGAACCACTGTGGGGCGGTAGAATTTAGCAAAAAGTATTCTTATCAGTTTAAATGGAAAGCGAAGGGCATTAGTTTACTCCAATTAACGATGGTACAATTTCGAAAGTTAATTCTCGTTCTACCAATTTTCCCAGGAACCTGGACGGCAGATGTACCCCGGTATTCACAACGTGCGCTACATCGCTTCCGATGCTGCCGGAAATCGAGCTGAATGCCATTTCTCCATACACATTCGAGGTAAATTTATGCGACACCATTCATGTAGCTGTAATTTCACAAGTTTCTATACTGCTTTTATACCCAATTTTCCCCATCGTATGGTATTTAGGACAAATGCATTTTGATATGGTTTGTAATACCAGGAATCATTCTCTATTGAAATAGTAGATAGAATTACTTTTCTCATGCATGGCTTCATTTAAATAATATTATTTTTACCTTTCATCAAGAAAACATAAAATGAGGTGCTTTTAATTTTACGCCAAAATCGTTGAATGACGTGTAAACATAACCTCTAATTAATTACTACTGCAAAAGCTACAAGTAACATACTCCTTCATTTTTTTAAACTATCACCCTTTTACGCGTTGAATAGCATTTGCAGGTACATGAAACTCTTCTTATTAACAATTATCCTTTTTTACTTCACCAACTATTTCTAACAATCATCCTTCTCAATCTTAGATATTTTCAAATTTTCCTTGGGTTTCCTTTCCTCTCACCATAATCGATCTGGAAGTCTTCTTTCAATCCCTTACCACTACTTCCTTATCCTTCTTCATAAGATTAATTTTCTGTCTTTTACCCACTCTGTGCAACAAGTTCTTTTTGACCCTCCTAACCTTTTCAGCTATCCCTCACCCTGACAATTTTTATCCGAAATGTGTTTTATCCTCCCTTCCATGCTCTCTTCCCTCCTTTGACACCTTTGTACCTCTCTAACACAAAAACTTGTGATTTATCTTCATACCTTTATACTCTTCACAGATTCCCATGTTTATTCAAACAATAGCAACATCCTCCCATTCCTTCTACCATTCTTAATTCCACTATTCTATTACATTAACTTCTCTTCCTAATCTTCTTTTGGTATTTTAGCTACCTCTTCCTCCAAACCACCGTGTTATACCTTGATTCTACATTTTGTCTTTCCCTCCATCCTTCCCCTTCTTGTCTTGCAGAATTTCCTTTATTTCATGCTATTATTTATCACATACTTGCATATCACATCTAATTACAATCTTATACGGTAGATCTCTTCTTCCCACTTTCCATTATTGTCTCGCACATCCCTCTTTTCTTTCAATTTCTTCATCTCTTCCGGAAAAACTTGTACAACAATAACTTCGATTAGCTCTTGATTCTATTGGCCTTAAAAAATTGATCCTCCTCGTGACTTCTTCCCACTTCATCATCATGCAGACCATTTTTTCAACAAAAAAAAACTTTTTTATTCATCCCCTATCTTTACATCTGATCTCCTGTTCTCTTTTTCCTACCAGCACTTCCTCAACAGCCTACTTCCCTTCTCTCCCATGAATTTTTCCTCATACTTACACGCCCGGCTACCTGTAAAAATCCCTAAAATCGTTCTCGCCGTCTTCCTCCTCTCAATACAGCTAGATGTTCCTCTGCTCAACCCCATCGTCCATCTGATTTACCTTTACTGAATCCTATTCACCTTCTTGCTTCCCTTCCACCCCAAAACCTCTACTCCATGCAGGAGCATCTTCATCACAAGCGGGTTGAACAGCTTCATCCTCCTTTCGAAGTCATATGCAAACTACCTCTTTCCCAATGCCTACACCTGCCCCATCTCAACATTTGCCCTCCTTACTCTCTCCATTATATGACCATCCGGTTCTCCATTCCTCTGAAATAGGAAACCCAGGCACACAAATTCTTTCACCTCCTGCATCGCCACCCCTTTTCACTTCCAATCCTCTTGCTTATACATTCCATCTCCTCACCTTAACATTATAACCTTGGATTTTCTGCATTTGGCTCTAATCGTCTCCTATCCAGGTACCTTTCAATCTCTTCACAATCTCTTTCAATGCCTCCTGCCTTTTTCAAGCAATGCTATGTCATCTGCATGCGCAAGTGAGCAAATTCTAACCTCTCCTACTCATGCTCCCTAAGTGCTCCTCCCTCTAGCTTCCTATCCGTCCATAAACTCTCTGAAATCGTGTCCGCTCCTCTTGCTCTATATTTGATTTTTTTCACACCTTTTTACTCCTTCCTATAAGACCTTTCTCTACTCCCTTCACCTCCGTCGCCTCCCATACCCTCCCCCTATCCACCTATGAGAAACCGCTATTCAATTCCACGGAAAACGCGAATTTCTTTCACCCCTTCTTCACGATTTCCCTATGCAGTATGTGCTGCATTCCTCTACAATTCCACTGCCTATCCTTGTTCCTCTTCTTATACTGTGGCACTATCAGCCCCTCCCTCTACTCTCATGGAAATTCCTCACCCCTTCATACCTTCCTAACTACCTCTTTAGGCCTGTCTCTAACAGCTTACTTATTTGTAGCTCTATCTCCTGATCACTTAACTCTTTCCCTCCTTCTTCTCTCATTCTGCTTCTTTCCTCCTCTTTCCTTCATTTTCATTCGCCTGAACCTTGGAATAATTCTTTGAGAAAGTCTCCGTATTCTTCGCTTTCGATCTTCTCTTTCATCTCCTTCCTGCGCTCTCGAAACCTTCTTATTACCTTCCACACGTCCCTCTTAGTCTTGATACTTCCGAACTCCTCTTCCAGCTCCTTCCCTCTCCCTTTCTGTTTTCTTTAACACGTAAGCCTAAACTTCTTCCTTTTCTCCACGTACTCCTTTCTCTTCGCGGTTCCATCATTCCACTTCTTGTATTTCCTTTTTACCCTTCTCTTCTTTATTTCACATCCCCCATCCCACCACGGTTTCACTATTCTCTTCTTCTTCTTTCTGAAACTTTTCTTTTGCACACAACCTATCAGCTTCACTTTTATATCCCCCCCATATTTCTTCTACCGACTCCCCTCAAAAACTTGTTTCCCCCAGCTGTCTTCTGATACTTTTCTATATCCTCCCCCGTATCCCTTTCACCCATCGAAACTTTTTCTCCTCCTTCCCTTTTATAGACCTCTCCTCTCATCCACAAGATTATAGGCTACCGGTCTGATTCTATCCTCTCTTGTACTGCGAATCTCTCAGCCTCCTCCACCCATGCATATTCATGGTCACATAGTCTATCACTGATCCTTTACTTTACTCACATACGCGCACTCTTCCCCTTCGTCCCCTGTTGTCCTACCATCCGTGACTGCCGACCCTCTATCTATCATCTAGTCTCTCAAAATCTCCTCTAACTACATAACCGTGTCCTTCGATCTCCTTTGACAACTTTTCCCATCTCCGTAGAGACTTCCTTCCCTCCCCGTTCTCGCATTGAATCCCCTTCCCAGACCTCGATCCCCTCATCTTTCTCGCCCATAACATTCCTACCCTTTCTTTGATCCTTTTTTATCCCAACCCTATTATAAACGGTCACAAAATTACAAGTCAATCGTCCTATCTTTACAGACCTCATTTGAACCCTTGCCCCTTAACCCTCGTCCCTTGCCCCTTTCACCACTTGCTCATTCTTCCCACCGTGAATTTTCCCTTCAAAACCTTTCCTGATCCTCGTTATGATTCCCTTACTAGACCAACCATTCTTCTTTAATCTCACTGCCTTTTGGAGCTTCCATCTAAACTCCCTTGGTAGACTAGGTTCTTTTCCACCCCAATCCTTGCCCTCCATCGACGTTTCTACCAGCCTTACCATATCGAATCCCTGCACAAACCACCCGATGTCCTCGTCTTTCTTTTTAACCTCTGCTACATTTCAAAATAGCACCTTTACTTCTCCCCCGCCCAGTTCCTCCCCTTCCCCTTTCTGTTTTCTTTAACAGGTAAGCCTAAACTCCTAACCTATCTACACGTACTCCTTTTTCTTCGCGGTTCAATCATTCCACTTCTTGTACTTCCTTCTCACCCTTCTCTTCATCATTCCACATCCCCTATCCCACCACGGTTCTGCCATTCTCTTCTTCTTCTTTCTGAAACTTTTCTTTTGCACACAACCTGTCACTTTCACTTTCAGATCACCCCATATTTCTCCTACCGACTCCCCTCAAAAACTCACTCCCCCTAGCTGCCTTCTGGTACTTTTCTATAGTCTCCCTCGTGTCCCTCTCACCCATTGGAACTTCTCTTTCTCCTTCTCTTTCATAGACCTCCCTTCTCATCCACAAAATTAGTGGCTGACGGTCTGATTCTATCCCCCTTGTACTGCGAATCTCTTGGCCTCCTCCACCCATGCATATTCATGGTCACACAGTCTATCACTGATCCTTTAGTCTACTCACATACGTGTACTCTTCCTCTTCGTCCCCTGTTGTCCTATCATCCGCGACTGCCGACCCTCTATCTACCATCTAGTCTCTCAAAATCTCCTCCAACTTCATAACCTTGTCCTTCGATTTCCTATGACAACTTCCCCCATCTCTGACGAGACCCCCTTCCCCCCCCATTCTCGCATTGAATCCCCCCCCCCCAGACCCCCATCACATTATCTCTCTCGCCCATCACATCCTCTACCCTTTCTTTGATCCCCTTTTTACCCTTTTCTTCATCCCATCCCTTTTGTACACGGTTACGAAATTGCAAGTCTATTCTCTTATCTTCACAGACCTAATTTACACTCTTGCCCCTTACCCCTCGTCCCTTGCCCCTTACCCCTTGCTCATCATCCCCACCGTGAATTTTTCCTTAAAAACCCTCCCTGAACCTCGTTACCATTCCCCTACTAGACCTACCTTTCTTCTTCAATCTGACCGCCTCTTGGAACTTCCCCTTGAATCCCCTTGGTAGCGTAGGTTCTATTTCATCCCACTCCTTCTCCTCCATCGACGTTCCTACTAGCCTCACCACATCAAATCCCTGCACAAACGAGCAGATGTCCTCATTTTTTTTTCACCTCTGCTACGATTCAAAATAGTACCTTTACTTCTCCTCCGCCCAGCTGCCCCCTTCCCCTTCTTCCTATGAAACAACTTTCCCTGCACTTCTTCCAAGTCCTCTTTCTCCTTATCCCAAACCCACATTGTCCCCTCAATTTTTATTTTCTGATACCCTACCTTTATCGTTACCCATTCTTTCTTTTCTCCTCTAGCTCTGTCCTTCAGCATTCCCTGAATTCCCCTCACTTTTCGTGTCAGGTCATGTTCAATGTAAACCCTCTTTTTTTATGCGGCTTTTACTCAACATCACTCCCAACTTATCTTTCCAACTCTCTCATTGCACAAGTGTCACTTCAATCCCCTCTCTCCTTTAGAGCCTAAATTCCACTCCCTTGCCCTGCATCCTCCCTTTGTACCTTTGTATCCTCAATTAATATTTTCATTTTCCTCTTTGCTCTTTGATCTTTTTCCTTCTAACTTCAGAAGAGTTCTATCCAACCTTCATAATGTAAGGCTCTTCATATTTTGAAATTATTAACATAGTGAAGGTCAAAAGAGATGGGAAAGGGAAGAAAAATGCTGAAACAAAATTTTTTTTTTTAGATGCTGAACATCATCAAGATTCAGAGGTAAGCCGAATGTCGTTATATCCGATGGACTTAAATCCCCCTGGTCAATCTAACAGCAGCAAGCACAGCTTTACTACTGGAATCGTTTTTATTTTTCATCGTTCTGCTTACGGCTTCCTTCCCGTCCTCTGCTGAGTCACGTAGCAATACTTTTCTCATAGAAAAAAAAAAAAAATGAGGAAAGTAACACAAAGAAGATCTTTTCATGGGAAGGGGACGGGAAGGAGCTGGTTCGGATACGAGTCTGATTGTTTCGAGAAAAGTGGATTATAGCGAGGAAAAAGCTTCCATAAGGCATCAGTGGAAAGTTGCCGCTCACTTCTTCTTCGTAGGAACTTAAATATTGGAAATCTACATCTATAATTCTTCGCAAAACTTGAGTTTGATGAATTCTTTTCTGAATTATTTTATCAAATTAGAGGGAATCTTAGGTTCCAATATGGGGAATTCTATTGAAAGCGCAAAAAATCTTTTCGCTATAAAAAATATTTTTATTGATTCCATAAATTTCTGGAAAATTTCCATAGAAATCATGTGATCTCAAAAAATTTTGAAGGAATTAGATATATACCAGAGAGCTTTGAAAGATTTTGGGGTGTTTCAGGGATTGAAAAGAGATTTCTGCAGATTGCGAAAGATTTTGAGCAATTCCAAAAGACTTTGAAATTTCGAAGGATTATGAAGGATTTCACAAAATATGGTATATTGGAGGTTTTTTTAGGGATTTGGTTGAGTTCAAAAAAATTTTGGACAGCTTTCTAGAATTAACGTATATTTAGAGAAATTTCAAGTGATTTCAAGGAATTTTGATGTCCTTTAAAAGGTCAAAGATAATTTTCGAATATATTCAGGAATTTTAAAATATTCCAAAAAAGTTCCGGAATTTCTGAAAGTTTTCTGGATTTTGATCATCTTCGAAGAAATTGAAAACATATGAACATGACCCTTAAGATTCTGGAATATTCCATGGAATTTCAATCTACAAGATTTTCGAATATTTCGTAGTATTTTATAACATTCTGACAGATTCCTACGAATTCTGGAGATTCCTTAGAGGAATCTTTGAAAAATCCAAAGAAATTACGGAATTTCAGAGGTTTAAAGGAGTTTTTTGAATTTGAATACTTTTGAGCGATCCCGGAGATTTCAAAAGATTTTACGTATATATAAAAGGATTTTAAGAGATTTAATGAAATTTTGAGGGACTTCTAAATATTCCAAAAAAAGTTCCGGAATTCCTGAAAGTTTTATCGATTCTAAAGAACTTGAAAGAAATTCGAAACATATCAAGAAAACTCATTGGATTTCGGAATATTTTATGGAATTTTAATCAACTCAACTAAGTTTTGAAGAAGTTCAGATATTTCTAGGGATTTCAGAGGATTTTAAAGGATATCAAAGGATTGTTAAAACTTTTAAAACTCGAGGAACTCATTGAATTTCAAGGATTCAAAGGGGTTTCATAGGATTTCAATACTTTAAAGTAATCTTGAAGATTTAAAAAATTTCACGTTTATTTTAAAGGATTCAAAGGGGATTGCAAGGAATTTTATTTGCTTTCAAAATAATAAAATGTATTTTAATTTTCAATAATGTGAAGAAATCTTTGGAGAATTCGAAGAACTGACGGAATTCCAAGGATTGAAAATGGTTTTATAGAATTTAAACACTTTTGAGCGATTCCAGGTACTTCAATATATTTCAAGAATATTTAAAAGGATTCAAAGAGATTTCAAGGAATTTGGATTGCTTTCAAAAGATTTAAATGTATTTTTGAATATATTTAGGGATTCCAGAATATTCCAAAAAAGTTCCGGAATTTCGGGAAGTTTTATTGATTCTGATCGACTTCAACGAAATTGGAAATGTTTCCAGTAAACCCGTTATATTTCGGAATATTTAATGGAATTTCAATCGACTTGACTAAGTTTTTAAAATATTGAAGGATTTTGGATGGTTTTGAAGGATATCAAAGAATTTCAAATACTTCAAATTATTTTGAAAGATTTTTGAATATTTCGGAGTATTTCAGAGAATTCTAAGAGATTCCCGCGAATTCTGGAAATCTCTGTGCATCCCATGAGGATTTCAGAAATTCTTAGAAATCATTTAAAAATTCGAAGTGACGGAATTTCAGGGATTCAATGGGGTTCTATAGGATTGAAAAAGGATTGGATTTAGAGAATGTTAAGAAATCTTTCGAAAATTTGAAGAACTGACGGAATTTCAAGGATTCAACATGGTTTAGTAGAATTTGAATACAGCTGAGCGGTTCAAGAGATTTTAAAAGATTTCACGTATATTTAGAAGGATCGGAAGGATTTTGAGAAATTTTAGTTGACTTCAAAAAGATTGAAATGGATTTTCAGGGATTTCGGAGGTTTCCAGGGATATCGGAATATTTCCGAATATTTTATTGAGTTTCTAAGATTTTGAAATTTCTTTCAGAATTATGTGAGGGTATGAAAAATGTTTGTTGAATTTCGAAAATCCATTTCAATCTTTTAAAGGCAATCAAAAGTCCTTGAAGTATGTTTGAATGCTTTCAAATATACGTGAAATTTTTAGAAATCTCGAAAATCACTGAAAAGTATTCAAATTCTATAGAACCATCTTGATACCTAAAAATTCCGTTATTTCTGCGAATTTTCAAAAGATTTATTGATTCTCCTGAAATCCTTATAGAATCAATATCTTTGAAACTTATTTACGCTTTATAAAATTCCATGAACTGTTTCCAAAATTCCGAAATTTTTTAGGATAATTTCGAACTCTCACTTAAAAATTTCTTGATATTCCTTCAAACTCTCCGGGATTTCTTGAAATCTCTTGAAATTTCTCTGATATACAAAATAATCTTCAAAGTCCACATAACTCTGCGAACAATCTCAATTTTTTCAAAACATTTGAAAATCCTATAAAATCAATCTATCAAGATTGATCGCTTAAAGCATATTCTCATATTCTCATATGATCCTCAAAAAAATATTATAATCTTAGAATTCAATAAAATTTGTGGGAGTAATCCGAGATTCCTTGAAATCTCCGAAATCCAAGGGTTTCAAAGACTGTAGAAAGAAATATTAAAAGCGATTTTTATAGGATGTATACCAGATGTGTATACCAGATGTGTTTACCGGATGTGCATACCAGATGTGCATACCAGATGTGTATACCAGATGTTAATGAAGTAATTCTTAAGATTTTCTTCATGTCTCTCCCCTCATCCCTCTACCTAACGTTATTTATGAACGCTCCAATACGAAAATATACCTTTTTTACAGTCTAGATAAAGTTATGTTCTTTTCTTTTATAGCACAACACTTTTCAGAGGATGCTGATTTGTCCAGATAGACCACCTCAACCATTACATATGAATTCGTACAGAGTAAGTTGAATGAATATTGGAATTTTATCTATAATATATGTCTTCTGTACAAACTCCTATATAAGGAACAAAACGAGGAGGTCTTTTAATTCAAATTTCGCGCCAAAATGAGTGTGAAACTTCAGGTTATGTTAGAGTGCGTCTAACATGTTACATTCAATGAATTTTGTCGCAAAATTTGAACTGCATGATTACAATTTTATCTTTCTTGAAGCTTTGAGCAGTAAATTTCAAATAAAGTAAACCCCTTTGGTACCCAAGAGGTTACATTTTTTAATTTTTCTATTATTCCTGTTGTTGCAGATTCCTCGTGGATGTTATACAAGATACACACGCATGTTTTCTGGAACGTATGCTCTTCAAAATTATCGCAGTCACTCTCGAAGACAGGATGAGTATAGCGCTAGAGCTGCCTATCATCAAGTGCATCCAATTTTACGAACAAGAGAACAGGATCAACAACGAGTGTATCCGCTCGAAGATTGTAAGTATGCCATTTGGTATGAATTCTGTACCTTCAACTTATCAGCTGACTAGTAATGAGAAATAACACAGTATCTTTGAGCAGGTTACTGTACCAGTTACTTTGAGGTTTGTTAATAACTTCTTTTCCGACAATTCAACAAATTTATCTCGAAATCATCTTTTTTGGTTACTAATTCAACTGTTTTGTTGTAAATTTGTTCTTTATGTTTGAGCATTCTCAGTGCCCACTGGTTCAGTGTCTGCTGGGCTTCTTCAATTTTCTCAACATTGTTCAATTTTAGTTTGCAGAGTTTCGGAAATATTATTTCAATTTTTATTTCTTTGTTTATCGCATCGTTTGTAGAAATCAAATTCTTTGTTCTTTGAAATTTTTCTCAGCAATAGTTATGTTGTTGAAATTATTGTTCGAACAGTTTTCATAAAAAAGTTACCATGTTTTTATATACAAAATATCGACTGATCGTGCAGCATACGTCAGCCTTACTTTGTGGTACTCCATCGGCCTGACCATAGTCTACGCGGGAAAAAATTGATCGCGCCAAAAAATTAATAAATTTCAGCGAAATAATTATATATCTCTTTACTGCATTCGGAGCCTGAACTGTGCCTACATTTTTCCATCGAATTGAATTTGAAATTACATTTTTCATGCATAAGTTCAGATTTCAAATAAAGAACAAATTCTTTTGACGCCGTAAAACTTCTCTCGGATGCTACTGGGAGGAAATCCTCAGAAATATTTATTTCTCAAAAATTCAGTTTGAATATTTTCTATTCAGGAATATGAAGTCAGATTCAAGGACACGTAGTTTTCTCTGCTACTGATTTGTAGATAAATAAACAGCGCGCTCTGTTATAATGAAGAAACAAATTAATTTCTTCATTAGGCGGAGAAAGTCTCCTGGCCATTTGAAAATGATTTAGACAACATGTGAATATTCTCACAAGCGAAATAAATATTTATCATCATTTACTTTTTTTACATTTATTGTGTTTTAAATTACCAAATGTGAACTGGATGTGAGTATACTTCCGCTCGAAGCTAGGGTAGCCCATCGGCCTGGCCATGGTCCGCGCTTGATAAAATCGATCCTGCCGGGAAATTGATAAATTGCAACAGAATAAATTTACATTTTCTTTTTGTATCCAGAGTCTTAATTGTGTTTACCTTATCCCATATAACTATATTTCAAAATACATTTTCCATGAAGAGGTTCACAATTTAGAGAATTAATTATTTTAACTTTTAGGATTAAATATTTTCAATTTGAAAATATAAAACCTTGTTTTAGAGACACGCGGTTCTACGTTTTACAGATTTTGAAATAAGAAACAGCGTTTTCTTGCATATTGAACTACCACATGTCCGATTATGTCAGGTTTCCTTTTTAAGCAATCTAACCGAAAAAAAGAACGTGGATTTTTTTGAAAGCGAACTGATAAATTGTTGTTTGAACCTGTTAATTAATTTATATTTATCAGGTTTTCAATAAAAAATTTTTTCTGGGTGGTGCATACTTCCGCTGATTAGCCTGACCATAGTCTACGCGGGGAAAATTGATCGCGCCAGGAAATTGATACATTTCAGAAAAATAATTCTATATCTCTTTTTTGCATCTGAGGCCTCAATTGTGCTTTTATTTTGTCATAAAATGGAATTTCGAGCTACATTTTCCATGAACAAGTTCAAAATTTAAAGAAAAAGCAAATTATATTTCTGCTCTATATCTCTCCTAGGATGCTACTGGAAGGAAATCCTCAGAAATATTATGACTTTTAAATAAAAAAATCTGCCCGCTGCGCGGGCACATTCTTATCGCGCGCTTCGCTCGCAAGTTTGAGCGCGCCTGGGGCCCGCGTCTTTCGGATCTCGCGCTTCGCGCTCGAAAGTAATCTCACCTCGCGCTCCGCGCTCGGTCATGAATTTACCTCGCGCTACGCGCTCGGCTTTTGTACCTCCCTACAG
>WSXT02066069.1:0-12472 GCA_011762715.2 Neuroterus valhalla | reverse complement strand
CTGGATATTGGTAGGTAATGAAATTTCTTCTCTGCAGGGCTTTGCGAACCAACTGTCCACAGGCTTAAATTTTAAGGCATAATAAATATACTTTTTTCAATTCTGCTACGCATCTGAACCATATATCATACTTAATAATTTATGAAACAGCTAAGGTAAAAAAATGTTGGCATCGGATTGATCTGAGGAAACATCCAAGGGATCTTGAAGGAGTGATCTCTCAGGTAATGTAGTAAAAATGTGGCAAATAAGATTATCCCATACTTTATATACATTCGGAAATAGTACATTCAATGTAGAGCTTAAACATAGCTAGAAAATATTAATGCGTGATTGAAGTATAGAAGAAGTATTTCTTTAGTATGTATGAGACATATAGCCGGAGTATGACTGTATTATCGCTAAAGTGTGTCTAAACTATATCTCTGAATTATAGTTCAAGTATCTGAAGTATGTTTGAAGCATAGGAAGAGATAGCCATGGTAGATATTTCTGTATTATTGATGATAAGAGATAATCATATTTCTGAAACACATAAAAATAGTGATCCAGAATCAAGATTTTCATAATATCATAAAATATTGTTTGCAGATTCGAGAATGAGTAGAATGAAAACAAGTAGAATGCTAATTGTAACCTTAGTTGTTGGACTTGATACTATGCGAAATTCTATATTAAGTATTTTATCTGAATAACAAAATTATCAAGTATTCTATGCTTATAATACGATGTTTATAATACATCGTTTATTAACATTTATGAAAGAAATTTTGACCGTAAGTAGTGGTAATCCCGGAATATTTTCTATGTCAAATCCACCTGCTTGTTAATATGTCCACATATGAGAGTTCTGAAATCAACTCGAAGAAAAATTGTATAATCGAAGGGAACAAGCTCTTATTGTACATTACGATACGTGTGACTTAAGTGGTTCATTTTGTCACAGCACACAGTGAGGTATTTTGAATTTTTCGGACAAATAATCGGCGTTTCGTAAATTTTCAACCGGATCGAAATATTATTCTTTAAGTAGTCGTGGATAATTTTACTGTCTGGGAGATATGCCAATATTAGGGTTTGAACCGTCAATACATCGAAAAAACTCTAACCAACGTCGGCAGTCGTCGGCTGGTTTTCAGCCTTTTCGGATATCAGTAATATTTTGTAATTATTCCAACAATAATTTTATTAGAATAAAAATAAAAATTGATGAAAAGCGACTTAGGATTTTATCAAATACTCTTTGGCTCATTTTTTCAGAATAAACGTTCTTCGGTTGAATAATTTGAGAATTAAAATATTAATGTTATAAACGTTTGTTAACTTGAATTATTTATAACTTTTATTGCAAAATTGAATGAGAATGGAAAAGTGTGTACTTTCAATGATTTTGAACATAAATAACAATTAACATGAAGCAGCTATTTGCA
Organism: Neuroterus valhalla; assembly: GCA_011762715.2. Classification (NCBI taxonomy): domain Eukaryota; kingdom Metazoa; phylum Arthropoda; class Insecta; order Hymenoptera; family Cynipidae; genus Neuroterus; species Neuroterus valhalla. The sequence goes on along the minus strand of WSXT02066069.1, from coordinate 11,042 downwards.
CGAATTACAAAATACTACTGACATCTGGATAGCCTGAAAATCAGCTGACCACTGTCGACGTTGGTCGACGTTTTTTCGACGTATTGACGGTTCAAACCTTATAACTGGCGTATCTCACAGACAGCGAAACAATTTACAAGTATTTAAAAAATAATTCAATTCGGTTGAAAACTGACGAGTCGCTTATTATTTGTCCGAAAAAATCCAAAATACGTTGATTGACGTTTTTTTGACGTATAGACGATTCAAACCTTAATATTGGCATATCTCACAGACAGTGAAGTTAATAAATAATATTTTTTTAAAAATTTCAATTCGATTTTAAAATTGACGAGTCGCCCATTATTTGCCTGAAAAAATCCAAAATAGGTTGATCAACGTTTTTCGACGTACTGAAGGCTCAAACCTTAATATTGGCATATCTCACAGACAGTAAAACTATTTACGAGTATTTGAAAAAAAAGTTTCAATTCAGTTGAGTATTGACGAGTCGCCGAATATTTGTCCAAAAAAAATCCAAAATACGTTGATCGACGTTTTTTGAAGTACTGATGGTTCAAAGCTTTATATTGGCGTATCTCACAGACAGTAAAATTATTCACGAGTATTTAAAAAGAAAACAATTTTTCAATTCGGTTGAAAATTGACGAGTCGCCGATTATTTGTTCAAAAAATCCAAAATACGTGGATCGATATAATTGAGCGGGAGAAAAAAATGTTCTGACGTGATCAATATATCATATCAAGGAGTACGATTGAAAAAGGCTTGAGAATTTTTTTAGAGCTTTTTCGCTTAGATTTTACCATTCCTCCTCTCGAAGAATTTTTTTTTTACATTAACATATATCTTATAATAAAACTCAATTTCTAAAACGTATTTCCAACCGACAAGATTGGAACTGATTTCAAGTCGAAACAATAATTTATATCTGAACTGTTCCGAACTTATCCGAGGCTAAAAAAAAGATTCAAGAATGTAAGTCTTCAAGAATCGGGCTCCAGTCACAGACCTGTTTATTCAAACATCAAACTCGTTTCGAAACACAACTCCGACACAGGTCGCTCACTAATCTCTCTAGTAATCACTGCAGGTGAAGAGTTTCGCAAAGCTATATTAATGATCCACTAAGAAAATCTCTTCGCACAGGTATATGAGTTCCTCAAATCTTTTGTTCTAGATGTCCCTCTTCTCCTTATAAACAACTGTCCTCTACACATACCTATTCTTGCAAATATTATTTGTTTCCTTTACATCCATTCACCTACCTATTCAAGCTCTTTGTGTTTCAGTGTCTGTCAATACCTTTTCTCTCAAAATTTTTATTCACATTATTCCCATTATTCATTTTCCATCTACTTCTTTGTACGCTTTTGTTCACCTCGCCTCGATACAATTGTTTTGTAAACCGTTTTTTACTCATTCTCTCAACGTGACCCAATCATCTTTCGAATGAAAGAATTATTCAGATAATATCATGATGATTGAGTTGTAGCATAGGGTTCTCATTCATACGCTCACGCACAGACTCTGAGATCAATGAATCAAATAATAATAAAATAATTTTCAATATATGAATGTTAACTTACATCAAGAGGAGAACTGAAGCCACCTTTATCTTTATCGTCATCTATCTCCTCATCCATATTATGGAGACTTTTTATGGTTGAAGCACTCGAATTTTGAGCCACATTTTCTGTAAATAGAGAATTTGAATTCATTTGGATGAATTTAAAAGCATTAGTTAGGAGGTATCTTAGATCATATGCGCATGCCTTTTTCACAATTTGATACATTTTCATTCAGTTCTTTTTCTAAATGACTGTACACTCCTTTGTTTCACTATTAATTTTATTAAGTAAACTTGTTTCCAAGATTCACTCCGAAGTCTTTTTTACAGGTATGTCAAGTCTAAACCTCATTCATCTATACCGCAATTTTAAACGATGGTTAAACTATAATTCTTGCAGCAGAATTCGAAAATTGTGCAGAAATTTTCGAAACCGAGCTTTTCGGTGTTTTCTAGCGATATTATCATTGAAGAATTCAAACAGTTGAATTTTGGTGTTGTTAAAAATAAAAATGTAAGATGGCGTAAAGTGTTCCCTAATAGGCACATCCTAAAATGATCATCCTCCAACGTTATACCGCTGGAAGGTCTGAAAGTAGTACAACTACCTAGCAACGTTCGACTCTCCTTAAGCAATTCAGGACATATGAAAGAAGTAATAACCAGTTTTTCACTGAATTCAAATATTGTATGGAAGGGGGAAAGCAAAAATTCTATTCGTCAAAGGATATAACTGGAAACAAAGGAATGAATTGAAGTCTAGCGTTCTCTACGATTTTTTTTCTGAACTTCAGAAGAGGAGCCTGAATACTTGGTTCAATATTCTAGGAATGCCGAAATTGTTTCATTATCAATAAAATCGGGAAAAATTCAATTCAATCTTTCGATAAGGAGGATTTTGAAGGAATGAAATTTGATTCTCGGCTGAAAACTGAAAGATGCACCTTAAGGACGTTGACCATGAACCATGGTGACTTTGTGAATAAACTTTGTGGAGCGTTGCCAAAGCTGAAGACCAATCTTCTTCTCAATTCAGAGCAGCAATTATTTCCCAACAGGCTGAAGATAATTTCGAAAAATGGTCAATTTTTTATTTATTTCGGGTTTGCTAAGAACTTAAACTCTGTTCTTCAAAACCCTGAGCAAGCATTTCACTGGATGATGACCAGGCCAGAGTATTCACTGTAGTCATTTACTATATAAGATAGAGGGAACATCAACACAAGATCAAAACAATCAAATCGAGCGATTTTATACATGACACTGTTGCTTATTATGAGTAACGAGAAATAGCTCTAATGCAACTCTGTTTTGCAGCAAAAAGTAATACAACGTCACGGACGGAGCAATATGGCTTCTCAAGAACGAGAGCAATTCCGCTACTTTTTCTGGAAAACGCGTCCTAGAAACTGCAAGTACATTTCAGTAGTAAAAGGAGTACTCGAAGGCAACTGGAATTATTCTTAGAAGCAAGGGAGATCACGAAAAATCTGCTGAAGATCTGCAAACTAGAATTGATGCCAAAGTGACCATTGAGCTTAATTTGAAACTTTTTGCATTCATACCGACTGCTGTGTTTAAGCCTTGTTGCGCTATTAGGTATCAAAAAATTCACATGGTGAAATTGAGTAAATGATGTAAAGATGTATATCAATCAGTTCATAGGAAGATCCATACTGTTCATCTTAACCACATTCACTAAGCAAAACTCTTTACGAGGGTCTATGAGCATCTAGAAGATTTGGCTTACGAGACGATACTCTCATTCTTGAAGACGATTGTCCTCCACACATCCCTATCCTTGCATCTCTGCTTTAGAATTTGATTGACACATTAAACTAATCTTTTCAAGGTTCTTCTTTATTCTATCAACATGACTCAACCCTTGCTGCTAATTCCTTCCACTCTTGTCAAACAGGTTTTTTTACCTCACTATCTTTAAAAAACCACACATAACTGTTATGGTCCATTATCGTTTTACTACACATATTTCGCTCATGTGATTCTAATGTTCTCTAACTTATCCATGAGGCCATCAAGGCTAAACAATATAGATGTGATGAAACTTTTTGTCACAAATTATTCAATATTTTATCAATTTAGCTGTATTTAAAACCTAAGTACTAGTTCGAAACTGTTTTGTGGGAAAAAAATTTTGGATATATATTAGACTAGAATAAATATTTCAGATTTTTGGGTATTACGTTTTTCTTCTCCGTATTCCTCTGAATGAACTTCGACGCTCCTGTAACATAAAGAGGTTTATTATTTCGGTAAGCAAAATATCCCAATATCCCACATTAGTTTTACTACAAACGTCACCCGGATTTATGAACTGTTACTATAAATATAATAAAATAAAATCTAAGAAATTCATCAATGAACGATTTTTAATTCTTTCCAGAACATCTCAATTTTATTTTTTACTACCGATGTAAGAGTGACTTCAAATGTTCCAAGAAGAGAAGAAGAAGAAAATTTAGATAAGCGAAAATTATCTAACGAATAAAACAAAAATAAAATTGGACATCGTACATGTTTTCATGCTTCTGAAGAAGATCCCTGACGATGTCCATTTCGATATCTTCCATTGGCGGTAAATTAGTTGAATTAAAATCATCATTCAGTGTATCAAAAGTGGAAATTCTGATACAGAAGAGAAACATTCCAACAGCGCCGATGAGTAGGGATGATTTCGACATTCTGGTCATCCTGTGAAATCGGTTATTAGAGGATATGGGGCACAGCACGGGTAAAGAGTGTGAAAGAAGGAGAGAAGTTTTCAAATCTATTTCCGTACACTATCTACATTACCGAAGAGAGGACTCTTCTAACTTAAAAAAAAAGTTTGTTCTGCAAAGTGAAAAAATGATTTCGAATTGTGTATATAGTGTATCGATTTATGGCATGGTTAGATGAACAAAATTAAAAAAAAAAGAACAACCTTCCTCGGGTTTGACAAAAGTGTAAAAAAAATTTTATTCTTTGAGTTATTATATTCTATTTAAAGATACAAATACGTGATCTTGCATAGAAAGATGTATGGACCTGAGGGAAGCAAAAGATGTATGCCAGGATAGGTCTGTGTGGTGCTAAATGGTTTTTGGTTAGCTGGTTGGGAGGATTTTACCATGGTCTGTTTTTTCGGTTAGTGAGTTTATGTGCAGACCATGATTTTTGGTTGTTTTGTATGAAAATTTTGAAGTTAGGTGATTGATAAATGCTTGCTTAAGATTCATGGTAGGGGAGCCCAAGCGAGGATTTTGGCTTTTTTTAAGCTCCACAGAAAAATATAAGGGAAGAAACGCTGTTATGAACCACCATCATATATGAACCCTTAATACAAAGCGTTGCGTCAAGGGCAACCGATCAGATTAGTAAAAAAAACCGATCTTGGAGTTATCTCGAACTTATCTGATTGACACAAGGTACGTTAATTACATGTAGAAGAGTGTGCATTTCAATATTCTGACGATTTGACCAGGGCATAAGAAAAAAGCGAGGCACTAGTTTGCGAAAAAAAACCGTCACCTGGAAATATTCGAGCGCGGTTAAATTTTTTTTCATTTTGAAGTAAATCATGTAAGAATTACGGATATAATACAATCTGCCGGTTCCTACACGGTGAAAAAGCTAAAATTATCAATAAATAAAGGTACGTGCAGGTGCTGAGAACTATGTATTTCCCACTCCGCGCCTCTCCCCTTCTCACTCTTCCTCTATTTCTCACTCTCTCGCACCGTCCTTACTCTACTTTCTGCGGCCATGAAGCCATCCCAGCTGATCACAATAACACAATACAACAACACGATCGTGTTCGTAGATGTATGACGCTTTGGCTTATTTATTGTATTTTTTGAACAATTTAGCAAGTCTTATATGTACTACTACTATGAGTAATAATAGTAATAATAGTATTTATTCCATTCATTCAAGAAAAAAAGAATAAAAATTTTCTCCTAAACTATCAGAACAATGAGATTTCGCTGCATATTTGTCAGATTTTAGGTCAGCACAGCATGTACATCAAGCTGAACTGCATGCATATAAATCTGATGAGTTTGAGTATTTCAAGGTCATGATTTTTTTCTTTACATTTTCAAAAATCGACTGTTAGTTTTGGTCACGTCCAAATCGGCAGTCTTTTGAATACAATACCTTATAGAGTTCCCTCAACATTCTTCCACGTAGGGCGTATACGAAATTAATGTCTAAATAACGCACTCTAGAATTCTTTGTAACAAATCTTTTTAAAATTTTTAAAAATTTGTACACACTTACCCCCGCAGTGAAAGGGCATATATCATTCAAACTTTTTTTTCTTCTTAGTATCTAATCTTCACAATCCAATAGGTTCCCGCAACGTTTGGTAGGTAAGTTAGTCGTAATGAACAAGCTGGCATCCACTCCACATAATGGAAAATAAAAATCACACAGCCGCTTCCTGTTACACACTGTTTCGTATAAAGAACGACACAAAAGTCAGTAGTAAAAACATTTTCATGAAGTACACTGTTGTGAAACACATTCTCATTATAATATTCGCCCTTGAGTTTCATATCTCGGATGACTTGGCTAGAAAATTGAATTTTCACTGTTTGAAAATCGTAATCACGATTAAACGGTAAATATACGTCCAACTGTAAAATAATTCAAAAACATTTGTAAACCTTTTTGTGGTCAATGTACTTTGTCAAAGATGTCTCCCCGTGTCTTCCATAGTTTTTCTGGAAATTGGCAATTTTTTTAATCTGTTGAGTGCGTTACCATGATTTAAAGAAAAACTATACGTCCTTTCGAAAATTGTCAACAGTTCTTTAGTACGTCTTTTCAAAATAAGCATTTTTGCTATGAAATTTTTAGATCCTTTGACAACGAATAATTTTCTCCTTAACATTTCTTTTTACAGGTGCGAACTCTGTTACATTGTGCCAATGTGGCCGCCGTTATAACGTTGAGTCATAGAACTGAGCCTAAAAATGCAATCTTTGACCCAAGAAGAAAACAATATCCTGCAGCAATGCGGAGTCAGCATGTTCTGATCATTTTTCCGAAACATTATTTCTTTTATGCCCTTGACTACAATCCAGCCCGCGGATGGTCTTATTATGCAAACTACTCCAATCTGAATTTTTGTGGCGACGCCAATGCATTGTCACAACAGGAAATATGTCTGCGCTGGAGATGGCTCGCAATGAATCAATAGTGAAGATAATATAGAATTAAGATATTTCTGCATGAACAAATATTGAAATGATTTTTGCAGATGATTGTTCACAAAGTTTCATATTTTTTAACAAAAAAGAACAAATTTATAGTTTCTAGTAAATGAAAACTTTCGGTAATTTAAAAATTTACCAAGTTTGAAGATAGCTAATTTATAAATAAAGTAACTCTCGCAATAAATGGATGGGATAAATAATTTGTTTCTCGATACATAAATATTGAGATAGATTTTCCACATGGTTTTTAATTTTGCACACTTTGTAAAAAATTTTCATAATTTGTTTTCATCAGATTAGCAAAAACTGATTTGCAACTTATCAATTTATAAATAAGCAAATTCAACCCTTCTGCAATTTTTCATATAAATGAATTTACAATGAAATTTGGTCAGGTTTACAATTTTTTCGCAAATTTATTTATAATTTTGGAAAAAATATTTCTAAGGTTACAAAATTTGTAGTATATGTATTTTCCTAAAAGTGAAATAGACCTACAAATACGGCACTGATATGCGGGACGAGCCAAAGCTTATCATAGAGGTCTTTTGCTCTCGTCTATTCCTATTTCATGCATCTCACTTTGGCACGAGTCGAGATTCGTGGGGAAGTTGACGGAGGCAAACAAAATTTCCCAAAATTTTACCAAGGCCCGTGCCGCGACTATGGATAAATTTTCAGAAAAATTACAAAGTTGATCAGATTATTGTAAACAATCTTTATAAAGTACCGAATTTATTTATTTATAAGTTGATAAGTTGTATTTTTCGCAAACTTGAGGAAGATCAAAAAATGGATGATCAAATTTATATATTTTCTTAAGTTCTAAATTTTGAACTCAGTAAATTTCTAAATAACCAAAAGTTTCCATTTACTAGAAACTATAAATTTGTTCTTTTTTGTTATAAACTATGAAAAATTGTAAACAATCATCTGAAAAAACGATTTAAATATTTGCTTGTGCAGAAATAATTCAATTTCATATTGTCTTCACTATTGACTCATCGCGAGCACTACTTTACCGGAAAATTTTCAGTCGGTAACATGTCGTTGATGGCGCTACAAACCTTCATCATTTTCGGATGGTGTTGTTGAACTTCGGCCCCAAATTACGGCTTTGTGCGTTATCAATCGCGAAATTCTTTCCCATTGACTTATAGTTGGGAGTTATTTTATTTCATGTATAACAAGCGAATGTTTCATAAATGCCGTAGTTGGGCAAAATCATAAAATTCTAGGTGTAAAATTGAAATTTATCCGCCATCTCCCGCGAAGACATATTTTCTGCTGGATAGTTACATTGACGTAACCGTAGAGGGAACACAAAAGGTCCGGAGTCGGTGTATGCAATGCCCTTAACTGCAGTTCAAAAATGTATTTGTGACGACTGTCCACTCGTTTGAAAAAAATTTTTATTGGTATTTCTATTTTCTGATTCCGAAGCCTTTGCAACTGTTCTGACATTTCGAGCAGTCTTATTCATCGGTTCTCGAACGCCGCTTCCAGAGACGGATGGGGGAAAGGGCACTTCAACGGTACTCTGCAAGATTTTTCCATAGATCCATATTTTGTTTGAGTTTTCCTGAACTATAAAAGAACAATGAAGGTTGCTTTCCGAAGAAAGAAGGGATGGATCACTTTTCTCGACAGAGTTTGAATCAGCACCCAAACATCGACTTTGAACGACTTTGATCATCCTGAAGCCATGAAAAAAGTTCACACTTAGCCGTAAAAATCGCAAAACTGTTAAAATTTTACACTATTTTTTTTTCTTTTTACAAATTAACATTGAGAAGATATGTGAAGGTTCGACCAACCCTGTTCTCTGCCAATCTTTCGAGATCCTGCATTTCCTCTCCGTAGATAACGTTGTGATGGACAACAATCCTTGGCTCCAGGTATACTTCTTCTTATTCAAACGGTTCTGTTTTCAGGAAAGGAAGACCGTAATCGACGTAACGGCATTCCATTTTTTCTTCATATTCGCGGGTAATGAAATTTTCTCATTGCAGAGCTTCTCGTACGATGTGCTTGCATACTGCAAACCAGGCATAAAATGAATAATAAAATTCCGCTTCTGCCAAAAATCTGAAAGGTATGCATGATACATTAGGTGATATACGCATAAGAGAGAGTCGGAAATCGCGGATATTTGAATCTAGACACTTGGTATTGCACAAAAGTTGCTTTTAAGGAAACCAAATCACAGCCGAAAACAATGTTGAAATCCTTAAATACTCAGACCCCTGCGCATCAGAGTCGAGGTTTCAAAGTTCCATATATTCTAAACAAAAATTGTACATGGTTCAAAAACTTTAAGCTGATTTTCCGTAAGCAGAATTTTTGTTCGTAAAAAAATATACAATCAGGAATGCACTTGCACTTATTTTACTAAAATAAAGCATTCATTCGAAAACCCTGCTTGAGAAGGTTCTCATCCAAATAAATAGTCCGCCTCGGACAATTAATCTTCCTACGTGTAATTATACGGAAAGGGACCTTTCCGATGTCACGGTTATTTTTCGACTCTATCGTATTACAATTTTTAAAAATTTGCGTAGGGTAAATTGTGCTCCTAAATATTAACGGTAAAGATTCAATAACTGCTAAGATTCTAAGTACTCAATACATTTTTGGCTTAAACCGCTTCTAACACAATGACTGTTAGAACTAAGTTTTCACGTTTCTCTCAAAATATAATGATGTTGCATTTTCTTGGTATAACATCCTTGAAATAACGCAAATGAAACATTATCAGATATTAAATTTTACTTCACGCGTCTATGTTCATTTGAACTAACATAGGTTTATATATGAGGGGATATTTGAGTTCCTCCTTAGCCCCATGATCTGGCTGAAATGGATGTAGCAATCCTTCATAAGGATATGTCAAAGGTGACCAGCCCCTGTAACATCAGTTGTTCAGTTAATTATGCAGCGAGAGCTTTTGATAATTAAAATCAAAGTTAAAAACCAATGATTGATCTAAAAACGAAGAGGTGCTCACATCAACTGAACAAGAAAATCTGTTTGGCTGGCCAGAACGCGTCCCTTATGCAGTGTGTGATCGATTACGGTTGGCTTACGAAATGACGCAAGAAAAAGGATGCAAAAGAGGAAATGATGGGTCAGGGAGAATCAACAATTTCTTGCTGACCCATCACGCCCCTTCACCGATCCCCCTGTTTTTGTCTAAAACTCACTCAAATCCAAAGAAGACGAGATATCTGAGAACATCATACGTTTCAAGGAGCTATGCGATAACCTCATAACCTTATACATCGCATGCCATAAAAGTGGATGCCGGCTCCTCAATCTACAATGCATTTATAATTGTCGTATCCTGAGTATGGCATACATCGTCGCAAACGGTGAAGATCTTTTCTCGCCAATTGTCACGAATCATGAAATTTCGGAAGATAAGAGCAGTGCATAACTTCACCAAGATTAGTTACTTTTAGAAGCACAGGTAAAAAAAACATAGCCCAGTAACTTTTAAGGAATTGTAGTAGAACAGTGCTTATCATGTGAAAGTTTCCTTCCCCTAAATCATCTGGGCTCAATAGAGCCAAAGAGAGATCAATTCTTGTGTATCAGGACGTTGTGATCTTCACCTTTGCATAACGCAGACACAGTTTACGTCAAGGAGTTTCCAGCGATATGCGTAGAGCGTGTAATGAACAACCTGAGCATCTATAGTACGTACTATTCAATGATCCCATTCACGCGTTAACGACATATGTCTACAGACACAGTGCGGCCCAGGAAATGCTTCACTACCATTTTTGTTGTCCATATAGTGTTGGCGGCAACCCTCGCCAAATGCTTCGAGGTAGATAGTGACAATTGTTAAGAACAACAAGTTCTGAAAAAAAGTCGCTATTTCATACAGGGAACCTGACATCGTGCTCCTTTGCATACGGGAACGATTTTTGTTCGTGATTGAATTCATGACTCAGACGACTACACTATCACAGTTGAGAACGTTGAAAAAAGGGATATGAAGGCCTGAAAGAGCAGCTACAGCAACTTAACCAGAAATGTTTGGTTAAAATAATAGTCCTTTCCATCGCCGGCCTTTCATTATTACTTTATTGTGCTATGTGTCCACTCATATCACGGTAATTTGGGACCATAGCTATTATTTTTTTTCATACGTGCGTAAGAAATGCTATTTTGCACGTCTGTTTAGCAAGCGCGAAATGCTGAATTCCCCACCAATTCATTATTGCAGTGTGCTAAACTTTGTTTC
>WSXT02066058.1:0-12472 GCA_011762715.2 Neuroterus valhalla | reverse complement strand
AAAAAAAACTTCGAATTATCGAGAATTCGAATTATCGAACATAAGAGTATAAACGCACATAATTCGTTCATACGTTTGTATAATGTATTTCCCTAGAAGTATCGAAGTACATTCAACGCACGCAGTGTAAAAATGTTTTTTCAATTAATATTATAATTCCGAGAAAATCATAATCAAACGTGAAAATTTTGAAAGGCTGAGTGGAATTAGGGAATGGGAGAATATGATAATATGCAATTATGTTTATGCCTGGTATGGAGAAGTTTGAAATCAACAATATGTTATCCAAGGTAAAAATAATTTGGTGGCCCTAAAAAGGGCCGTTTTGTATTTCTAAAATAGTAGATTATTTCAAAAACTCAGTAATTTTCTTCTGTGTTATGCAACTTTCGCTGTCAACATTGAACTACACAAAAAAGGGGGGGAGATGGGGGGGCCCCAACCATTACCCCCTCTTGTGAGATCCAAAATTCACGGGAGTGGGCAGTCTGCCCACTCTTGTCACACACACTTACCCTCACCATTCTCAACGGACCAATCACATACAACCGCCTGAGTTATGAATATGAGTTCGTCGCAGTTTTTTGGTTGGTCGTTGCTGTACTTCGAATTAGAGAGGTTATCATCATGGCGGGACATACAACTCAATCATCGAACTTCGAATTATCGAGAAATATTAACATGGGAAACATCAGGTTTCAGCCGGGGCCGAAACAAATAAAGTTCGAATTATCGAAAACCCGAATTATCGAGGTTTTACTGTACTTACCTGAGTTGATTCTCGGAAAATGTGGTAAAAATAAATCAAACACAAAGTGAAAAACAAAATCACGAAGACTTACACTTCTATTTTCTGTCAAATCGAGATCATGCTGCGTGTAAACCAGTCGAGTGCTGCAGGGAAAATTAACTCGCATGAGGCGACCTGATGCCAGTGATATGGAATTGTCGACCACTGCAAGAAAAAAATATATTGCGCTGGTCCGCAATTCCCCGTGGTCCATAATACCCCAGTCTCCCCTACTTTGAACGATAAGCCGAAAAAATTGATGATCCATTTTCCCAATGTTCATTCAGATGCACGGAAATATGGGTAGTGGTAAAACAATAAATAGAAATGTAGTTTGTAATATAGTGATTGTTAGAAGACCAAATCGTGATGATTTATTTGGTCGGTAAAATTTCAAATGCACGAAAAAGCATTCTTGAGACTCATACCAAATCCTAATTACGAGAAAAAAATTTCTTAACGATATTCTGAAAAATTTGGAGATCCATTTTTTCAATCTTTATTTGGATACTCATCTTGCGAGCGTGAGTCAAACATTCTGAAGTCTCTTCGTTAAAATCTAATTAGTGCCTTGAAACTGTTTTATCTGGATGTAACTAACACTAATTGAGCTAAGTGCCCAGAAATGAGAGGCTGATTATCATTATTTATACATTACTTCGTTATATGACATTGACGACTCGTTCAAATTAGAGAAGTCATATTGCCAAAAAAAAATTTACCTCTTATATTTTTGATATATAGTTTTTCGGAAATTTGAAATTTTGGCAATTTAATGTCCAATTTCATTTCTTATAATGCAAAACTTTGAGAAAACTCTAGGATATGGTTTCGAAATAATTGATACTATTTGAATGCATCATTCTAGAGTATTTTGAATTTTTCCCAAATTCCGTTATTCTCGCGGAGAAAAGTTATTGGAAATAAAGGGGTACCTTGACTAGATCTACAACTAATTGCAAATTCAATACATTTTCGAACATCTGTATTGCTGCTGTAAAACTTTTTTGGATAATTTCCATGGAACGGAGTCTAATTAAAGCAGATTCATGTTTATTGCGTGAACATAACTCGACTCGCGAAGCGAAGAAATTGTCAATCAAAATTCCCACCCCTTTTCCGGTCTTAGCATCCGACAGGAAAGTCTTTCTGACTTTTTCTCTTCTCATTATCTTCCTTCGCACCTGACAGGAAAACGTCATTAAAATTTCCGTCACATGCTTGAGTTTGTCAAGCAATCGGTATTCAGCATTGCAATAATACGACGACTTGCTGCGCCATTCTCAATTGTGAAATATCGATAGTCTGGTCAATCTGTAGTTGTAGTTTGTCAACGACCGCCAACACGGAAAAGCAATTACGTTATCTTCAATCAGGTCGCGAAGAATTATGAAGAAACGATTTTAATATGCATTATTCATAAATTCTAGGTATTTTATGAAAGATTCTCAATTACCATCAGTGTTTTAACGCAGATATTGGCAAAAAGTACAAATAAGAAGAGGAAAGAAAATAAAAATAGAAAAGGAAAACGTAGGAAAGAGAAATAGTAATAAAATTTGTAATAATGATCTTCGAATATAATAACTCATCTACTTTTTCTACACTGTAACTTCAATCTCTCCGTTCATTTTTCGCGCGCTTTTTGTTTTGCTACTCTTCTGTCATGTCGATTTGACAATATGTTTAAAGATTCGTTCTGGAATTTTCCAAAAATTCATAGAAATGTGAATGCCACAAAAATTTGGCAATCCCCTCCCAAAACTATCTTGAGTAAAGAAGCGGGGGATGTGGTGCAACGGGAAATGCGGCGCTTTTTCGCTTCTACTGCGTAACATAAACGAGTGAGGTTAGGTTCGACATGTGTATATATGAATGCAATGTCATAGAGTACAAAAGTCAGGTTGACTAAGTTAATTAATAAAGATGAAAAATTTGTTTTTGGTGTTTCTCATCGTAAACATGTTAAGGGTGAAATGAAGCAGAACATTCACTATTTCAACGTACAAGTATCACCAAAAAGAATCCCTCCATAAAGAAGGTATGCATAAAAATGATTGAAGGTAATAAATCCAATTTATAAACTAATTTTAAGAATTAAGGATCAAATATTCCGTTAGTGAGTTCAGAAACTATATACCTATTTTAGTAAAACCCGTTGAATAAATTCCAACTCAATGTCTAAACATTCAAAATTTCTTCTCATTTTCACCTAAAATTTCTCCAGATCCTGGTAAAATTAACATAAATTTAGCAGTTGGTAGAAATTTATTTTCTAAATTTCTTCACAATCGACTAATCTCTTAAAATTTGGAGAGTACATCTATCTATGTCTGAAATTTTTGAACATTTGTCCAATTTTTTTGAGGAGCTTCATGCATTCTTGTTGTAGCTCATTTCCAACGAAAAATGTGAGATTATCCTCCAAAAAAAATGGGGTTATTTCACCAAATTTTTAGAACGTGCAATGTGTCAGTTTCCAGTAATACTTAAGTTATTGATTTTGCAGTTCAAATTGAAATGGCTAAATTTTATTAATCGTTATGCACAATTCAGTATTATTAATTTTGGACAATGTGGTTTCAATATTCTCATTTCAGAGATAATATACTATTTTGAAGATTTGAAGATATTTCGGGGGATTTCAAAGTTTGCACAAAAATTTGAAGACTAAAGAAATATTTTCCAAAGATTCATGAAATTCAAGAAGATGCCAAGAAATTTCAGAGGATACTCAATGTTCCACAATTGTATCAAGGAAACTTCCGTGTATTTCGAATGGTCTCAAAGATTTAAAAAGATTTAATCAGATTTGTGAAGATTTAAAAAAGATCTTTCAAAGATTTAAAAAATTTCACAAATATTTGAAAGATATCACAAGGGGTTTCAAAAACTTAGGAATATTTTAATTATTCAAAAAAGTGAATTTACTTCAAAATCCCTTGAAATCTTTGAAATCCCAGAAATTCATATAAATGTTAAGAATTCTCTTGTAATTTCATTAATTTTCTAAAGTTCTCTAGAATTCCGTTAGAGTCCTTCGAAATCTTTCAAATATTTTTACCTTGCTGGATAGCTTTTTAAGAATACTTTGAAATGTTTCAAAATTTTTGAAAATTCCTTTGAACATTTTAAAATACTCTAAAATTTCCAAGGTCCCCTGAAACTCTTCAATTCGTTGAAATTTTTTCACAGTTCCTTGGGATCTTGTAAAATACCCTGGAATATCCTAAATCCTTTGAAATGTTCTCAAATCTCTTGAAATTTTCTTGAGTCATTGGATATTATCCAGAGTTTGGGGAAGAAACCTTAAATTTTGGTCAAACTCTTCACAACTTCTGTGAATCTACAGAAGTTCCCTAGAATGTTCAGAAACCTTTAAAATAATGTTCTTTGAAGATCCTTTGAAGTTAAAGGTTAGAGGTTCGCAATCAAAATCTTTTCAGCTCAGAAAATCTTGATGATCTTGAATATGGCCGTTTCTACGTGTACCGAAATTTGGGTGCAAAGAACCGGATTTTTTCGGGACGAATTTTAGAAGTTAGAAAAGGGCTATTCGTGTCATGATTTCAGTACAAATATCCTGGGATTTCGGTACACATAGACACTCCCTTTGCATAATAATAATTTGAAAATAATAGATATGTAATAGCACAATGAAAATACCGCGTAAAAGAATTTGACCCCTCTTGCTAAACAAAAAATGTTCAGCTAGAAAAAATTGAAATTTTCATGTTCATCGAGCATTCATGAAGTTCTCGCCTTTTTATGGGAATTGATCAAAAAATCGTTTGAATTTCTTAAGGTAGGGGTTCATAAAAAAAAATTGTTCAGTAGTATGAAATCATCTGGAAGAATTGGGAACCTTCTTACCAAATTGTTGAATTTTGTTTCAATTAGAACTAGGTCAAAGGTGGAAACTCACCTAAAACAAACAAAAAAATAACAAATTTATTAAAAATTACCTTTGTTTGAAATTTCTTATAAAATTAAAAATTATTCTATATAATATCTTTTTTATGCATGAGAAGCAGGTGCAGGATGTGAAAAATCGAATATCTTTGCTCTAGTACACTCTGAATCTCTGATACATTTCGTCTTTTTAGTGTTGAACATCAGATGACGCGAAATTCGCCTTGATTTACTTTACCCTTTGAAATACAGTTTACGCCCAGGGAAGTTGCCGGCAGAAAATCTACTAAATTGCGCCTGCTCCACATTCATGCAGGTTTGCGATCACAAGGGGGATCAGATCAAAAGTTGAATCCTCACAAGGGAATCGGACAAAAAGTATTGTATGTATCACGGGCTTGAATGCAGACAATTTTGATTTGGGCCGCGAATTCCACCCGCTTTAAAATTGCCTTCATTGCGTCCTTAATACACATACTACTCCTTCTTAACCAATTTTTTTTTTTTTTTTTGCAAAAACCTAATTTGTTGGTCCTGTTTCTTGTATTTCTAGTTTAAAAATCGATTATATACACTGGAATCCCAGTTTATGCAACGATTCGAGCATGTCCTCACACGGCATTGGCATAAACCGGGATTATTGAAATTATCTACACCCAGGGCAGCATGAACTATTTACATAATAGTTCAAATGTAGATGTAGATTCCTCTGATTTGAAGGAAAGAATATTTCCAAACATAAAGATTAATTAATGAAAAGAATTTTCTTCGTGTGTTTTCTCTTATTATTGCTAAATATTCATGCGCGTGTTACCAGCTATCAAACTTTGCAAGTTTTGATTCCGTGCCCTTGTTCCGTAACCGTACCCACATTCTGGTCACCCAAATTTTGGCACGAAATCATCGAATCAAATTAAAAAATTTTTCAAATCAAATCATCGTCATTGTCGTCATCATTGTCATCGGCATTATCATCATCCTCAGATTGCAAATATAGGGGCCCTGTACCGAGGGTTTCTGCTCAATATGGTTACACAACTATAAAAGCAGTCACGGACAATGGTCCAGGTATGGTCCCGAATGGAATACCTCCAAGCCAAGGCGTGAACTACCGTGAAGAAGCAAAGTTGGCCGAAGGCTGCGTGGCACTAGGGTCTGATGTTGTAAGCGGTATCTCCAAAATACCCCGTTACCTTCTAGAGAATACCCTCTTAGGGCAGACGTTATCTTTGCATGCGTGGCTCTGCGGGGGTGGACCTCATATTTCCCCAGCTACTCGTGGGATGAATTATGAAGAACGATTTTTTTAATAGAAGTGTATGTGAGGAGTTCTTTGGAGGAGATTTGGATGTGATGGAGAGAGCAGGAAGAGCGAATGCAACATTTGCGCGTAACTACACCTGTCGGAAATGGAGCAGTTCTGTATGGAAAAGAGGAACATGTGGCTCTTGATTAACGGCGGAGTACAAAAAGCGAAACAAAAGCTCAAATCGCTGAAAGCAACGATTAATAGAGCTAAGAGTTAGCCAAAAAACGGTGCGAGAGAAATTGAGAGAGATCTTGGTGAAAAGTCCCGGGAGTTGAAGCATTCCAACAAAAAGCCAGAGGTAAACACTGTGGGGACACAGGCGTATGAATATGCCAGGACGATTCCAGCATCCACTTAAGGGAAGAGGCGAAGGGACCCTACTGATAGTCCCTCAGAGCCGAGCGCAAGGGGGTCTGCACCAAATAAGATGATAACCCGGGCGCAAAGGCATACGCCTGTTGCTCTGAGTTCTTTGAAGGACGAGAAGCCGGCTGGGAGACCAACGACAAAGAAGGTGCCATTGAAATTTGCACGAGTTGAGGTGGTGCTTATCACACTTGCCAAGGGTTTCAGCTACGCTGGCGTGCTGCGTGGAGTCAGATGTGCTGTGTAGCTATAAATCCTTGGGGTTAGTGTCAATACAGACGAGGATAGGAGGATCCTGACCTCGATCCTGACCGAGGTCAGAAGCGAGGCAGAGGCAGGGAGAAATAGTTCTCTACTATCAAGGAAGTGGTCGGAAACAAGGGGAACGTGCACGAGCTTGTTCCCCGAGTTGAGGTCGAGATTCTTGACCTGCATCCATCGAAGGATAAAGATGAGGTTGAAGAGGCCCTGAAGAACCACTTTGGGGAATCTGAGTCCACAAAATACATGGTCAGCCTTGCGAGGAGGTCCTTCAGGAGAAACGTGAAAGCCTTAGTCGAAATACACAAAGAGTGTGTTGCGGGGCTACTGTGGACAGAACATCTCAAAGTTGGTTGGGTATCCTGATGCGTAAGGAAGAAAGTATAGAAGCAACAAGGTGCTACCGTTTCCAAGGCTATGCCACATGTCAGCTACCAGCAAGGGTCCTGATAGGCAGGATTGCTGCTTGAGAGGTGGCACAGAGGGCCATAGAGCTGTGGACTGAAGAGCAAACCACGGTGCTGTCTCTGCGCATCTGAAGGAGATATTCCCTGGACCGACCATCTTCCAGGGACTGCGAGATGTGCAATGTTCCAGGAAGGAACTTAGAAGAAGCCGGGAGGAATTCCGAGTTAAATTGAGCTGGCTGAGAACATTATGAAGAACATTCAGAAGAGTCAACCATAGTCAACCAAGATGTCGAAGGCCGACAAGTCCAATGCGTGACAATGTCGCCCTATTTGAGACGACGTGTATATCTTGGTTGGGATAAAGAAGACTAGAAGGAAACAACAGGAAACCAGCAGGCAATAAAATGGCACCCCCTGATGTAATGCGAGAGGGGTTTCGGGGGGGAATCGTTTCAAGAAGATGGTGGTTTTCTAGTGGGTTGGATATAGAAGCAAAATCTCTTCATCTACGTGTCGATGAAAAGCCTTACTCTAACGAGAAGTGCGGACTCTTCTTATGTGCCTGCTTTATTAGATTTTTCTACCATACCGTGAAACAAAACAAAAAATTATCATCATCACGATTGTCATCTTAGTCATCATCTTCATTGTCGTCATCATCATCGTCGTCGTCGTTATCATTTTCATCGTCGTTGACATTGTGTTCATGATAGTCATCATCGTCATCGTATTCATCGTCGGCGTCGTTATCGTTCGCTTTTGCCCCGCTAATCCTAACGAGAAGATTAGTAAGAAAATTAAGTCTCATGTAAAATTTGACATCGCTAATTTCAATTAATCTCCATGTTTCAAGACAATCTGATGGAAATATTAAATACATGAAGGATCATTTGATCTTGCTTAAAAACCGCTCCAAATTTTCTACTTTCTTAGTACCTAAATTCAAAAACATCCATTCTAAAACTCCTTTTTAATTGTAAAAAAAATATTTCTTATATGACTCTGCATGAAATTTTAATAATTTTATTCGGGGATATGTATAATCTTACTTTGCGAAAAACTCGGGACTTACTTTGAGTATAAGATTCGAATTCAAGTTAGTACTATTCGTAATCTAGTTACATAAAAACGAGTATAGGTAAATCCCCCAAAATCGTTTATTGTTCAAAGTTCAAATTTTAATCATTTAATTTTAAATTGCGATTCAAAATTATACGGGACAAGTGGAATCATTCATTTCGTCATAATCGATGATTCATGCACCTGAAGTGATGATAAAAAATTTGTTAATGACGTATAACAATAGAATTTTAAGAAAAGGTCAGTATCGAGGTCAGAATGCATTCCATATTCGAAATTCTAGTCCATTAGATCACACTCATAAATGAAAGATAAGATAAACGATTTTATTAGTTCTAGCTAATAAGAACAAAAATAATTAACTAGTTCTTCACATTTGTTGGATGAATCTTTTTTTGTGACTTCTTTCGCTGTTTGCAAACATTTAAAATTTTTAATACCGCTTACATGAGATCTTTAAAACAATACTGGAAAACTTTATGATAAATTATAGTCAGCAGTAAAGAATACTTTCAAACATTTTATTTTATTGTTTGTTAAAATTCCAAGGTTCTACTGCGTATCTTTAGAACAATATATCTATTAACGAGCATAAAATAATAATCTTATCAATGTTCCGAGTAGGTCAGTAGTTAAAGCGAACGATTAGGGTGATCCAAAATGAGAACAAAAGTAGTTAAGGCAACTTCATTATCATATTAAGGAATAATTATGAAATTATAAATAATAATAAGACCTAATATCTAGATTTGTCAACTTTTGATAGACTAATATTTAGTTCATAAAAAACATTGAGCATTGTTAACGTTCATATTAGGTTTTCATCATTCGTAAGAGAAATAATTGAAATAACCACGAAAGCATGTAAAGACGTTTTTATAGACGTTCATAGTTATAATAGTTACAAATCATGCACGCAAATCTGAATTGTGATGAGGTGATGAAAAATCTAGTTAATAACTCATTAATAATTACATATAAATTGAAGATAGTTTCATATCTATTATTTATTTTCCATTCAAACATTCAAAACTGCAAGAATAAATGTTATTGTTAAGAAATTCGAAAATTCAAATGACTACATAAAATATTTTTAGAAATTGCATTAAATGACTGCTTTTTTAAGCGAATTAATAATTAAGTATTAATGAAATGAGCGTAAATTCTATGTTCTCAGGCATAGTTTCTTCACATGTAAGAAAAAATTGCTGCCCACGTTGTACAATGTGATTACTAGAATGCACATCAAATGTTACGTAAACAATTGGAACACATGCTTCCTCAATGGGAAAATGAATGTTCGCACGAGGTAATGTTTATGCTTTATATGTCATCAGATATGAGTAAGGAAAATTGTCCTGGTAAGTAACAAACATTTCTTCCTTTTTCTATTTACAGAAGAGTCCCAAATTTTTCTTGTCATGGCGTAAGAGTTTTAAGATTTTCTAGCTTATGTTAAGGTTGGCTATATCTGGATGTAAAGAATTTAGGTTTTCTACAGTGATTTAGCCGCAGCGCGGCATCAAGCAGAAGAAACAGGTAGTGCCGAGTAATGCCGGTTCATGTCCAATCATGTATTGGCACAATGTTGATATTTAATAACTGCAATCATATTTGTATAATAATGGTTGAAAACAAAAAAATATACATCAAGATGAGCTTGAAAAGTAATGTAAAGCAGTCCATGCGACCCGACGTTCAGAATACAGGAGAGAACACAAATGAAGCGCTGCCTGCGAAATTAATGCCTGAGTTCGACTAATAACCGACAACAAATTTATAGAATGAAGAGCAGAGAGAAGAATTGAATCTGTGAATTAGACTGTTGGCTCATGACAGTGACAACGCATATTTGGAAAAATAGAATATTATACTACAAGGGCAGAAAGTTAAAATTCTTGCACTGCGTGATATGGTTCCCAAGGCGAAGCCGAGGGCCATATTGTACTGGGAATAAAGTAATCCATTCGCATTGCTATGAGGAAGAAGAAATTACAGCTGCTAAGCATGGCAACAATTTAATGACAGTAGCAAGATTCCGGAAGGGTAGTTATTTGAATAGCATAGGGGTCGGCCATAACCTCAATCACAGCGACTATTTAAGAAGTGTATCCCTTGGGGAGAGAAACTTCCTCACTTATATCCCCTTCCTTATCGAAATTCTAAGATGGAGAGAGAAAAAGCTGATATGAAGATAGGAAGGGTAACTGAATTTATGAATAAAACTTGTGAGTGCTGAAACTTCAACCCACTAACAGCTAGATTCACGAAATAATTAAGTGAATTACAGAATTTCAAACCTCCAACATCTTGTCTCTGTTTACATACCAGCCGAAATCAGTTCGCCAGTATCGTGGATTCCAGCTGGTCTAGTAAGGACCCAGAAAAAATTCAACGGCCCCTCAATACTAAGTGTCCGCTTTTATCTAAAGGTAACTGAGTTAGTAAGCCACTGAATTCCGGAACTTCAAGCCTTCAACATTCAGGCTGTGTTTACATTTCGGTCAATTGAGACAGAAAACCCAAGAAGTCTGGAAAGACCCAATGAGTCTTAACAATTTGCTCTCTTAAAATTCCTGTCTTGATCCTCCTTCCTACCATCTACAGTCTACAAAATAATTTAACAACATGTTCTTTCCAGTGGGTGAATCACGTCTAAACGCTACCCAGTCTGCAACTCGAATACATCTATCTTTCAACGTAGGTGTCTTTCTATCACAACATTATTCTTTCGCCACTTTTTTGATAACCTGATTATGACTCCTTGAACTTCGACCTGCTAACATCTAGATTCACTCAGTTGAGTCAGTGAATTCAGAAAACTTAAACCGCTTACATCCGGGCTCTGTTCACAATATGGTTAGAATCAGTAACGGCAATGAAGAAAAACTCAACTAGGTTGGGAAGAACCAATAAGTTTCAACAATACGTCCTTTAACATTCTTTTACCAATCCTCTTTTCTCTTCACTACAACTTCGTTACAATATTATTCTTCTGTACTTTTTTCATTATACTGATTCCAACCCCTAAAACTTAAATGTGCTAACATCTAGATTCACTCAGATAATTAATTGAATCCGGAAACTTCATACCGCTCACATCAATTTTCTCTCAACCACCCAGCTAGTCTATTTCCAAATTTGAAAATAATTCAACCCCCTCTCAATATAGAGACTTAGAAAGTCTACAAGGTATTCAATGCTCTTAATTCCAAACCCAACAGCAAGTCTCAATCATTTCGTTCTTTTTATACTTCCGCTATAATATGCTTTTATCTAAACATTAGCTTAGCAACTTGTTCTCCCCATTGTGTGAATTGAATCTAAAGATTGTACAGTCTGCAACTCACTCATAACCTCGAATACATCTGTCTTTATACTTTCCCCCACGAACACCACGAACTCCTCGAAAAAAAAACAATATATTTTTGTGTATTTGCGTACACATAATTTAATTTTGCACATGCATGATGCATTAATCAAAATTGATGTACGAAAGTAATATGGAAAGATTGAAAGAATTTACACACTCGTTAAAAATGAGATAACATAAGCAAGCGTGTTCAGAGTTTAGACCATAGAAAGTATAACACAGTTTTTATATATATTCAAAAAATCATCATATTCTGCTGCTCTTAAGTGGGCCCCATGTTTATTTTAGTCCCGGGATCCGTAAAACTTTAATCTTGTGTGTTGTAAATTGTGTATATAAACTCCTTAGCTTGTGTGCTCGTCCCCAAGTTGTGATTTCTTCCGGGTACAACTCAATCGAATAAATTAGGGAATAATGAATGTTTGGGTACGTTTTAGGACATAATACTATAATGGAGGAATATTTCGCTGAGCTCTCGAAAAATTTGTCAGGGTAAACGTTAACCTCAAAACACTCAACAGGGTGGGGATTTGGCTGAGGATTTCGAATTCCCGGTCATTTCTCGGTTTTTCACGGTCAAGTTTTTCGATTTTGCCGGTCAACTAGAAGTAACATATTTATATTTGTCGTAAAACACAAAATTTTTTATTCTTTTATTCATGACGTTCATTCTAAAGATCCTATAACACAAAAGATGGAACGTTGCAAAATAAATCAATTCTGAAAAGATTAATAAAATTTCTAACAAAAAATCGATTATTCCACAAAAATTGGAACAATTAAACTTACAATCAAAAACAATCAATTTACGATTTAAAAAACGGATTCCTAACGGAATAGTTCATTTTTCAACCAATGTAATATTTTCAAAAAACATTAGGAATCTGTAACCAGAACCATCGACATATAGAAATGGACCGATCACGCTGTGCGGAGCTATGAAATGGGGTTTAGAGAGAGAGAAAACATTT
>WSXT02066047.1:0-12473 GCA_011762715.2 Neuroterus valhalla | reverse complement strand
ATTCGCAGTTAACCTCAGGGGCCTTTCCTCTATCCGCAACCTGGGGACGCGCTACGTAGTGGTGATAGGTACCCACCGAGTAGAAAATTCTATCAGGAATAATAGAGTAATTTTAAAGTGTCGCTGAAACTTGCTGACTTGAGTTATTATTGGAATCAATAGGATTCAATCTTTTGTTAATCTATTCATCTACAAACAAAGGGGGATAATCGTTAATTTTTTAAAGAATTTTCGACAATTTGAATATAAGCATCAGGAAAGCTTGTATGTCATCATTTTACTGATCTGTCAAGTGATTTGTTCTCTCCAACTTCAACGGTAAAATTAAATTTCGTATGGTAATTGTTTAACCTGGTACTCATATTATCAGTATTATAATTAGGAATGCAGGTAAATATGTCAACAAACGAAACAGAAAAAGAAGGTGACATCAGAAGGATTTCGTAAAAAATCTCTTCCTCTAATTCGTTCGGGAATTTAATTAGTTTTCCAAGCAGAATTTAATTATTTATAAAAATTTTGTTTTGAATAGTAGTATGTTCTGGAATCCTGGGCTAGTTTATTTGTATACAATTGATATTAAACGTGTAAGGAATGCTTGTATACATAGATTCAATATCTAAAGGAACCATCTTATGATTGTTGGGGATGGTAATATTGTCGATTTGATTTTAAAAATCAGAACTATCCTCATCGAAAAATTTAGTTATTTAAAAATATTCAAATAGGTTCAGCGGCATAAAAAATGGCAAAGTTTTCTGAATTTTTTGATCAACTGCAATGTGGCTATTGCGACTTTTTCTTCCCGGATTGTGTTATCAATCCATAGTGGAAAAAGATGAACCAGCCGTACAGTTTGTCAATAATTCCACGCTCAACTCTTCGTTCCATCCCTCTGGGGGCTTCTGTTTTGTTCCTGTACTGCCTTTCTGGAAACTTTCTTCGTCACAAGGAAAGCAACTTATTATTTACCAAAGTGGGAATCCGTCGGCGTCGGAAAACTTGGCTTTTTGTGCAGTAGAGAGTAGTTGGATTTTGAAAACTTTTTTAATTTGCTTTATTTCTCTAACCTGACTCAGGGCATATGGCAGTCGATTTTAATTCAATTTCTCCAAAGAAAGATATCTTTCCTTTGTACTTTTATCTTTATTTCTCAAGTTTAATTTGTATCGTAGATTTCAATTGGTCAGCTTTGAAGTTAAAAGTAGCTTACGAATATATTTTTCCCCAAGTTATCTATCATAATTTTCAGTTCTACATTCACTAGGGTGTGCCAAAAAATTTTTTTTCGAATTTTTATGCAGAACGCCTGGGAATTTGTTCGAATCCACAAAAAAATAAATGCAAATAATATCAAAATGCAAATGAATGCAATAATATCAAATAATATCAAAATCAATATCGCCCCCATAAGTCTGTTTTATAGGGTCGCAAAAAACCCCCATAGGTGAAAAAATGGGTTTTTCGAGTTTTTGGCGCTAATTAGGTTTCTTTTGCGGTTTTTTAACGCGTATTGTTTCAAATACATGAAAGACTACATCAAACTGATAATCAGATGTTTATTCATAATGTTTAAACAATTTATTATTGTTTTTAGCAAATTTCTCTTAGAAAAGGGCAAGAAAGTCGAGGTTTTTTCTGAATTATTCCACTTATTTTCAACGTTTTAGTTAGAGCGAGGTAATAATCAATTAAAGTTATAAAAAATAACTGTTTAAAAAATTAGTTATTATTCATAACAATATTCTCTTAGAATAATGCTACAAAGTTGCGGTTTTTTCTGAAATTTACACTTTTTCGTCCACTTCTTACTTGAGTGGGTAATTATTTAATTTTATCTAGCAAGAATAATTGTTTGAACAAATTGAAAATGCTTATAGCTACCTTCTCCTAAAATAATACTAAATAGTTGCGGTTTTTTCCTGAAATTTTTTACTTTTTATCACTTTTCAATTAGAAAAAAGTAATAATTAGTTCATATTAAAAAAATAATTGTTTAAACAATTTATTATCATTGCTAACAATATTTTCTTTGCCTTATGATGGGAACTTGCGTTTTTTCTGGAATTTTTAACTTTTTGCCCACTTTTCACTTAAAGTGAGTAGATATTTAATTTAATTTAACAATATTAATCGTTTAAACAAATTGTTAATGTTTATATTCACCTTTTTTGTCGCGAGGCGACCTAACTGGGAAAAACGGGACACCTCGTCAATAGAAAAGAGACAGATTTTTTGACACACGCAGCTATCTCTTCCTCCCTATTTCTTTCTCCCTCCCTGCCATTCTGGAGAGCGATGTAGTATATGTGCAGTAGACTCTGCGCTTCCCGTTCTCACATGTCTTCCTTTCGCCCATTCTTGCTCGGGACGGCGCGGCGCACACTCGACGCGTCGCGTGTGTGTATTGAACACGGACTCACAAGTTGCGCGCGAGTAAAGGAATTTATAGTAGATAGTCCTGATAGTAATTCGTCTGAAAGTTCATGTCTGCATTTAACACTTGAAACTGACAAACTTTAATAATTTAACTTCTTTGGAATTTGAATCTTCAATTGCGATCAGCTTCATACTTTCTGCTACAATATTTATTTTACTGGCGTGCATGTATGCATAAAGTGAGAGGATAGCTGTTTTCTTCCAACCGATTAATGAAATAACAATCAAATTTATGATTTTCTTTAACGCGAAAGAGCAAACTTCTGTCGGCGGTCTTGCTACCGCTCTACTTTTTTTTTTTGTTGACAATTAAACTATTCTATCAGAGCTATCTTTTTTGGTCAGTAGTTCAACTGTTTTGTTGAAAATTCGTAATTTGGTGAAAAATTGATCTGCTGAATCAAAAACCTAAATATTAGGTGCAAAATAATTTCATTTCACTGCAATTTTTTAACATTTTGTTGAAAATTCTTATTCTCAATTTAATCTACCTTGGTCGACAAAATAACATCTATAGTCGAGGCCGCCCTATAAAAATAGGGTCTATTTTTTGGCAAAATTGATACCTGAAAAAAACGACGCAGCTTTGTGGTGTTGGAAAACAGAAAGAAAGTTTATATAATTCAGTCGGACGCCGAGGACTTCTGCTATTCTTAGACAATTCTTGAATGTGGAGAAAACAGGTTCTATGGTTATAGCAGGGAACCTATTTATCTGTCAAGAAAAAAGTCCAGTTCAAAAATATAGATCTCAAAGAAATATACAAACCACTGAAAACTGTCATTCTTGAATATGCAATAGTTCTTGCGATAATTTATGAAAATCTCTCAAACTCTCAGAAAAAATGTCTCTTGTCGCCTTCAACAAGTGTAGAAAATTTGAGCTTTAAATTTTGATTAACTCTTTCAAAAAGGCATTTGTTACTAAAAAACTGACTCTTTTCCAACGGAATTTTGACAACTTCCGCCGACATGATATCATTCAACTTTCCGCTGGGAGATTCGTCTTCCTGGATTGAAAGCTTCTTCTTGTGTTGAGAATCACATTCTTTGATAAGAACTCAACATTTTCGTCTTTAAATTCGTCAAATGAAATTATATGTAAGACCTATCCATGCGACATAGATATATATACATATTTTAACATGAGTTTGTTTACCCTTCTCCTGGATGTAAAACGTGTCCCGAATGAGTGAAAATTTTAAGTGACATTACCACATATATTGTGTGCTAGAAGATTCACATTCTATGCATGTGAGTGTGATTTCTTATTGTTTGACACTACAATAGATACAATGCAATTCAAGTTCGGTATTAATTTCGTTTAATTCATCCTCTTATGGAAAAATCTAAAGCTTAATAATATTTATTAGCATTTTCATCGATAGTTTTGACTGAATTCAAATAGTCCCGCGCTTCTCGGTACATGCGCAGTACCACCGGGCTGGACGCAGACATCAATCCTCCATTTGCTCAACGTTGCAATACCATGACATGACTGTGTCTGTTAATTTTCCAATTCTTCGGAAATTCCAGTCTGTATCGAATGGAAGTAAATGGAATGAGTTAAAATTAGAACAGGGACAAATTCATATCTGAGTGTGGAGAATATTCAGTGCACAAAGCAGACTGGAAGAGTGAATCCTCGAGTTAGAACACGCTTTTTATTTCCTGGAGTGCGATTATTCCTTCAAGTATTCCGGATATTCAAGTAATATAGTAGAACGAGTATATGTTTAATAAAACCGGGATACAACCGTGTGCGTGGAATGTGCAGACAATAAGAATTGATTAATTTTTAAGTAAGGGCAAATTTAGTTATCTTTCAAGCACACATGCGCAGTAGGGTGGTTTAAAAATTTTTTTTTCGACTTTTTAAGTAAAACGCCCGGAAATTCGTTCGAATCCACAACAAAATAAATGCATTTTTTTTTTGAAAAAAAAACATATTTATAGGTGTCGCAAGCTCCGTAAAGTTTAACACGTATTTCCCATAAGAAAAAAAGACCTTTTTGTGAATTTTATTCAGAAATCTCAATATTAGATAAATCGAGTTCGAAATTCACCATTTCTCTTCACAATCGGTCTCAGAATGCGGATAAAATATTACTTTTTAAATATCTCCCCCATCAGTCTGTTTTGTAGGGTCCCAAAAAACCCCCATAAGTGAAAAAATGGGTTTTTCGAGTTTTTGGCGCTAATTATGATTTTTTTGCGGTTTTTTAACGCGTGTTGTTTCAAATACATGAAATCCTACTTTTTTCTGATAAAAAGATGTTTGTTCAAATTTTTTAAACAATTGATTATTGTTTTTAGCTACTTTCTTTTATAAAGGGCTAGAAAGTCAAGGTTTTTTCTGAATTTTCAAACTTATTTCCAAACATTCAGTTAGGGCGAGATAATAATCAATCAAAGTTAACAAAAATAATTGTTGAAACAATTTGTTATTATTCGTAATAATATGCTTTTGGAATAATGCTACAAAGTTGCGGTTTTTTCTGAAATTTACAACTTTTTGTCCACTTTTCATTCGAAGTGGGTAATCATTAAATTTAATCCAGCAAAAATAATTGTTTAATGAAAGTGAATATTTAAAGCTATCTGGTGCTAGATTAATGCTACGTAGTTGCGGTTTTTCCCTGAAATTTCAAACTTTTTATCCTTCTTCAATTATTTAAACAATTTATCATCATTGCTTATATTATTTCCTTTGCTTCATGATAGAAACTTGCGGGGTTTTCTGAAATTTAAAACTTTTTGCCCACTTTTTACTTGAAGTGAGTTGACGTTCAATTTATTTTAACAAAAATAATTATTTAGACAAATTATTATTGTTAATACCTATCTTCTCCCAGACTAGTGCTAAAAAGTTGCGGTTTTTTTTCGAAACTATTAGGCTTTTTATCAACTTTTCACTTAGTGAGGTAATAATTGATGCGAGTTAACAAACATGCTGCTTTAAACAATTTATTATTGTTCACGACCATTTTCTCTTAGATAAGTGCTAGAAATTTGGGTTTTTTTTCTGAAATGTTTAACTTTGCTCTACCTTTTAAGCCGTGAACAAATAATAAATAAACATTAGAGAGACTCACATTTTACGTAGTATTGTAATTTTTCAAGTAAATTATTTTTGTTCTTTTTACAACGTTAAGAAAAATGATTGAAGCAAAAGAGCTCTTATACAAAAGAGACAAAAAGAAAGAATGGAAATATTTCAATATGGGCCCTTCCATCCCCCTGCAGGAGAAATTCCGAATTATTTTTTTACGTTTTGCAATACATTCCTCGCTGTAACTAAAAACAAAACTTTTACAAGTCATTTACAATCCTAATCCTCCCACCTACTTCTAATTATTTCATTCTTTCTTTTTGTCTCTTTAGTTTAATTATTTTCCTTATCATTGGAAAAAGAACAAACATAACTTACTTAAAAAAATACAATACGGCGTAAAATATGGTTCTCTCTAATGTTTATTCATTATTCGTTCACAGCTAAAAAGGTAGAGCAAAGTTAAACATTTCGGAAAAACGACAGCTTTCTAGCACTTGTCCAAGAGAAAATGGTCATAAACAATAATAAATTGTTTAAACAAGCATTTTTGTTAACTTGCATTCATTATCACCTCACTAGGTGAGAAGTTGATAAAAAGACTGATAGTTCAGAAAAAAACCGCAAATTTTTAGTACTGAATCCAGATGAGAAAGCCATTAATAATAATAATTTGTTTAAACAATCAAAATTTGTTAAATTATATTGAATATTAACTCACTCCGAGTGGAAAAAGGGCAAAAAGTTAAAAATTTCAGAAAAAACCGCAAGTTTTTATCATAAGGCAAAGAAAATATTATAAGCAATGATAATAATTTGTTTAAATAATATGTTTTTTTACATGAATCAATTATCACTTTGCTCTAATTGAAAAGTGATAAAAAGTTCAAAATTTCAGGAAAAACCGTAACTATGTAGTATTAATCTAGAAGAAGATAGCTATAAACATTCACAATTTGTTAAAACAATTTTTTTTGCTAAATTAAATCAAAAAATTATCCACTTCAAGTGAGATGTGGACAAAAAGTTGTAAATTCCACAAAAAACCGTAACTTTGTAGCATTATTCCAAGAGAATATTGTTATGAATAATAACAAATTGTTTAAACATTTATTCTTGTTAACTTTAATTGATTATTATCTCGCCCTAACTGAATGGTTAAAAATAAGTTTAAAAATTCAGAAAAAACCTTGACTTTCTAGCCCTTTTCTAAGAGAAAGTTGCCAACAAGAATAATAAATTGTTTAAACAATTTGAAAAAACATCTTATAATCAGTATAAAAAAGTATCTTATGTATTTGAAACAATCTGCGTCACGAAACCGCAAAAAAATCATAATTGGCGCCAAAAATTCGAAAAACCCATTTTTCCACTAATGGGGGTTTTGTGGGACCCTATAAAGCAGAGTTGTGCGGGTGATATTTGAAAAGTAATATTTTATTCGCATTCTGTGACCGATTGTGAAGAGGAATAGTGGGTTTCGAACTCGATTCATCTGATATTGAGATTTCTGAATAAAATTTACAAAAGCGTGTTTTTTTCTTATGGGAAATACGTGTTAAACTTCACGGGGCTTGCGGCACCTCTAAAAATTTTTCTTTCCGAAAAAAAGCATTCATTTTTTCGCGGATTCGAACAAATTTCCGGGCGTTTTTCATAAAAATTCGAAAAAAAATTTTGTAATGCATTTTTGGACCACCCTAATGCGCAGCCTATCTACATTGGGATTTGAAACGGTATAAGTTTAAGGCCTGAAAAGAGCCTTACCTATTAAAAGCCCCAAAAAGATGCCTTCCGGTTATTTTCATTTGTTTTTATCGAATTTCCTATAAATGGAATATTTTATCGGAGACTTTGCTTGTCCCTGTTTCCATTAAGATTGTGCATACAGAGATATTGATCGGTAGAAGAGATCCTTTCTTACCCTCATCCTCCTTTCACCTTCATACCTTGCTATCTTCTTATACTGGGTGGTAACGAGCTTGAAGCATTTTCATGGGGGTTGGAAAGTATACGAACCCTCCATAACTGTCAACTGCGCGTCGAGATATCGACGTTACTGAGGCTATTTTCAAAAGACGATAAGGTGTGGGAATTTTGTTATCTTGCTGTGATTTATTGAAATATAAGGAAGCATGGTAATGCCTTTCAAAGTGTGTTCAAAGAAGAAGATACCAAAAATATCCAAATTATAGGAATTATATCATCACATTCAACTATGAATTTTATTTCACGGTTAACATTAAAGCAAGAATATATTGTTGTCTATTGTATAAATATTCAAAATAAGAATCATTATTCGCGCGCTTTTTTCGTGCATTTGGTTTCTTGGACTATTTATTATAAAAATTTTCAAACTAGACGGAATACTTCCTTTGAAGACAGAATAAATAGATGTCTTTCTATCGGAATAGTTGAGTTTTGAACCTGATAGTTTAATTTCATCCTTAAAAAAATGCATTCCTAATCGGGAAGTGAAATTTTCAAACATAAAAGATTATTAACTTTCCAAAAGAAGTTGAACTTCCGTCCCAATAATACATTTTTAAGACTAAAGGATAAATATTTCAGAAGACAAACTTTTTGAATCAGACAGTTTGATTATAATTAAAAAAGTTCATTTTTGACCAAAAGAGATAAATTTTTGCTCGAAGAGTACAAATTTTGATAAACTAGTTAAATTGTCGACCAAGAAAAATCCCCTTGATACAAAAAAAAAGATTTTTAATAAAGCAGTTGAATTTCGGACCTAAAAATAAGGATTTTCAATTTTGTATACTAATAGTCGTGTATTAAAAAGGGAAAGATTCATTTTGAATCGACAACTGTTGCATTTTCAACCCAACAGTTGCATTTTTTTGGTGAAAGAGAAATTGTTAAGCAGGCATTTGAATTTTGACTGTAGTATAGAATATAGAATTTTCAACGAAGATGTCCATTTTCAACCAAAAAAGAAGCATTTTCTATCATGAAAGATTATTTATTGATCTGGGAGGAAAATTTTTTCAAGGAATAATAGAATTCTAAACAGGAGATTTGAATTCCCAATAGAATAGATAAAATTCTAACCCAATAGTTAAGTTTTCAACCAAAAAAGATAATTCTCTAACCGCGAATTTGAATTTTATCACAAACGACAAATTTTCAACAAAATACATTGATTATTATGGATAAAATAATCAAATTTTTATCCTAAGACATAATTTTTACCAGAAATGGAATAATTATCATTCAGTTTGAACCATTCCTTATGAGCCAGAAGGAAGTGAATTTTTCAACCAGATTGGTTTAACGGGGAAAGACGATTTCTTTACAAAACAGTTGGATTTTCAACCTCAATATATGAATTCTCAACAAGATGAGAACAATGACACATTTCCAATTGAATAGTAGAAACCCTAAACAGAACAGATTAATTGTTGACCTACCAGTTGCATTAAAATAGAACCGACAAGAGAAGCTCCCTGTGAAGTTAGTGAATTTTCTACAAAACAGATCAAATTTCAACTGAATAGATGATTTTTTATCATTTAGACCTTTCTCAGTTTGTGAATGTCTATTATGCCTTTTTTAGAAATTGCTCTTTCGGTTAACACCATTGAGGATTCATTACGTATGAAACACAAAAGAATATATTGTTGAATTTGACATTGCGGATGTGAACAACTAATTCTTAATGGCGCAAAAATATTCCACACTTTGCGCATTAAAAATCAAGTTGCACTAAAAACGATGGGATGAATTTTTTTCAAACTAAAAAATGGAATTCATGTGTAAAAATATATACTACTACTCTGACTATTTTTACTGTTATTCTTATTATTATTATTATTATTATTATTTGGGGCAGGAACATATACGTCCCTTACATTTGGGTACTTCCGTTGCACCCCCATGTAGGCATTAGTGTGACACGAGAGCCCTCTCCATAAGGCGAGGACCGCAGTCACGCTGTTGGCTAATATGTCTGACTCACTGTTGCAATTACTGTCCGATAGTACCTGACGTTTCTTCGCGATCGCGGTGCAATTATACAGTATATGGATTGGTGTCCCATCATTCTTTTTACAAAGAAGACCAAGAGGACTATCTGCTAACCCAATCTTATGCATTCATCTCGGTAAAGACCTTTACCTAGTTCCCGATGAGCTTGCGTATATCTTTTGTTCACATAGCATTCAGATTTAAACCCACGAGTGTTTAGGTCTGCCTGCAGCCAGTAGCCATCTTCTACTCCTTTTCGTGTTTTTCAATCAGCTAACTGTTGATATCTTCAGTGACTGGTTCGTGTCCAGTTACGTCTTCTCTTGTAGTTATTTTTGCTAGCCTTCCTGAGATCTCATTGCGTTTGATAACACTGTGTCCAGGGATCCAGAGCAAGGAAATTGCTTTATTTTTAGAGGCTTTATAGCACTCCTACACTCATAGCGACGAAGTCGTTGTACTGTTCAGGGCCATAATTGCTACCCTGCTATCCGAGAAAATGCGGATGTTCCTTTCTCCACCTTCTCTAGTGCCTTGTAGGTGCATTGGAACACATCCATAATCTTGGATCGAAGGACTGTGGGGCAGGATCCCATCAGTATCGTGAAGCTCATTCCACGCGTCCTTTGATAGACACCAGCTACTGCTTTCTCTTTGTTTCTCGAGCTTTCTGTGATCCATTCATCCCATTCACTCTGCAGGCGTGTCTCACCGTTAGCCCGTTCCTCTCTCGTAGATAGGCTTACACGATACTTCTTCACGAAGAGACAGCAAATAGGCGTTCTAGCTATGGGCATACTCAGAGTTGGCCTACTTGCCATGTTGATTGGATTCCCCAATATTGCCGAAATTGTGTCTCCGTTAACCATGTTAAGTATCTTGGCTGCCTTAGTAATCACTGTCTTGATAGTGAGATTCAGGGGTTCCTAAAAATTCTTTCCAGTCGACACCTCACAGTGGACAACTCGACCCTGCTTAACCAGATGACCGGATCGTCGGATAGGTAAGTGTGAAGCGCAGGATCGCTGTGTAGATCCACATCAGTGTATCGGGTTTCAAGTCACAACTTTTTCCGATGGCTCTCCTACAGAGCCAAAGGGTCACTGTGAGCTCCTTGCACTTGTATTCCAAGAACTCCTTCCAAAGCAGCGTCTTATCTAGAATTACTCTCTGATCTTATGCTTCTTCTTCGATAGCTAGAAGTTGTCTACCCAGTCTCAGTGGCTCTTGGTTTCACATTTGTACTATCTGCTGAACATGACTATGTCCGTCCTGCCAAGGTTGACCGAGAGTCCGGTCTTCCTGCACCAGGTATCTACTGTTGCTGGTGCCTGCTGCATTTTCTAAAGAGCACGTCTGGATGTTGGCTGCGCATCATTACTAATATGTCGACGGCATAGCCAATCCAGCTAACACACTTACTAGCCTAAGAAGTAACATACAGGTAACGATACTCCGGAAATCCATCACTTGTGACTCCTCTGGTAGTCACCCTGTGACACTGTATTTTCCACTCAAAACCGTCAAATGTTACAAGCGTAGAGGGTGACATTAACCTGTTGTTCTGGTAACAACGTTTCCTCCGCTGCCAAAACTGGCGGTGAGACCAGGGATAATCATCAACGCTGAAACGGAACGTTTATTAACAACAATGCTTTCTCTAATAAGATTTTTCACTGTAACAGTACCACTACCAAATTTTGGTACTTTATGGAAACTCAAATTAGTGCTGATATTTTTTTGGAGTAACATTGGACAACGCAGCGCACATTGCCTTTGCGAGTATCGTTTCTCTTTCTATGGTTCCAGGAGAATTCCATTTTTAATGTTGGCAGTGGCGTACCGTGACCTGACGGAGCCCGGATGCGGAATCGTTTAAGGCCCCTCCCCCCCTTACCCCCCTCTCATTCTACTCAGCTCAATAGGAATATGAAGTATTTTTAATGTTATTCAGGGTGTCGATTCCAAATTCCTGGTACTTTTCCCGATTCTTCAGGGTCAAGTTTTTCAATTTTCCCGAACAGCTATAACTAACATATTTATATGTCACAAAACGCAAACATTCATTTCAATTCATGACGTTTTTTTTAAACATTATTTGAAACAACAGATCAAACATTGCAAAATAAATCAATTTTGAAAAGAATACCTTAATTTTCAACAAAAAAACATATCCTTTTTTCACAAAAACTGGAACAGATTAACTAAAAATCAGAAAAAAACCAATCCACGATAACAAAAAAAAAAAAACGGTTTTCTAACAAACCAGTTCATTTTTCAACCAAGAAGATGAATTTCCAAATATAAAAATAAATATTTGACTAGAGCAATTCAGTTTTCAACCATGAAGGTGAATATCCGAACAAGAAGATTAGTTTTCAAATTGAAAGAATAATTTTCCAAGACAAAATACAATGTTTCAAACAAAATAGTCAAATCTCGAACTCGAATAATAATAATTTTCGACCAAAAATGAAACGGTAACGTTTTTAGTTTAAAAAAACAACTTTAAACCTAGCATAAGAGTTTTATACTAATTGTAAAACAGAGAATCTATAATTGAACGAGTTGAGTTTTCAAACAGATGATTTTATTTTTATTGAAAAAGATAAATTGGTTGCCAAAAATTTGAATACTCAAAGAAATGGAAAAAATTTATGTAAAATTAAATAAATGGATTTTAACTAAAACTATAGAATTTTCAATTGAAATGTGTCAAATTTTCAAGTCAATAAAATTACTTGTAACAAAAAAACTGACTCTCAAACACATTATTACATTTTTAAACAAAATGATAAAGAATCAGATGAAATTTTAAATGTTTGGGTTAGATTGTGAAGCAGATGTAGCTGGACCTCGCTATTTAAGTTGTTATTGGACATACTATATATATATATTTTTTGTTGTCAACTTAATCAAGATTAATAATAATAATAATAATAATAATAATAATAATAATAATAATAATAATAATAATAATAAGTTGGTAGCTCTAAAAA
>WSXT02066036.1:0-12473 GCA_011762715.2 Neuroterus valhalla | reverse complement strand
GGGACGCGTGGCGGTCTCGGGTAGATGAGGCAATGAACTTTCGAGTTCCAAATGCTGATAAATAATAATAATAAAAATAAAATATCCCCAGAGAAATATCGTTTGATAATATAATATGTTCCTTGGTCATTAAACTGCAATACTTTCAACCATAGAATCATATATTCTATCTCAGATTATTGTTATAAACATATTTCTTGGGTCCGTCACTTCGAATTTTGAATTTTCAATATCATTTTTGAAATCAGCGACCCAAAAAACCCCTTTGTACTTATTGTCGTGAAAACAATAGAAAATTTTGTTCAAATGTCCGCCATTTTGGATCCGCCATTTCCAATTCTGAATTTTTATTATCATTTTTGAAATCAGCGACCGAAAAAACTCGTTTGTACCTATTTCCGTGGAAAACAATAGGAAATTTTGGGAAATTGTACGCCATTTTGAATTTTGAATTTTTCATATCAGTTTTGGAATCAGTGACCCAAAAAACGCGATACAAGCACTCGAGAAGTCATAAATATTAACTTTCTGAACTTTGGCCACGAATTGGGGATCTTGAACCACTGTGCGCCGGTGAAATGTTTCGTAAAATATGAGCAAAAAAACTGGCATTTTTTTTGTTGCTTATTTTATCCGAAATAGTAATTATAACAACACGTATGTGTTTGTTTTAAAAGTAACGTAGGTATAAAATAACATTCTATCGATACGTATATTAACATTTTTCTGTACCACTTTTCAGTGTATAAGAATCGACTGACCACTGTAGGGCGAACCGACCAACAGTGGCCAAAATCTCAACAACTCAAGATGTCAACAAAAACTTTCCACTGGCTTGTAAGTCATTTTTACTGGGCTCTTATCATACAGCTAAATATATAAATTTCATTTATGCCATAAGAGCTCCTCAATTTATATTTTACTTGATCTTCACTGCAATTTCCAAAATTTTGCTATCCACTGTAGGGAGCTTTCCCCTACGTCATTTTCACATAACCTATTTTAACGACGAGTGTGATAAACTGAGCGTAAGAGATGAGAGTGGTCATAAGAGGAAAAGAAAATACATGAAAAACAAAAGAAAATTCATCAAAAAGGAATTATTTAAACCCGAATAATTAAATCTAAGAACGTAATAGGTGCGATGTGATGACGTTACCTGGGTAGGAGTTTCATCAGCCTAGTTAAAAGTCTGCATGGCGTCAAAGTGGCAAGTATTAGTAAAAAAGAACAGGTGCATTTCATCTATCCGTTACAAGAAAATGTGCATTAAAACGAACTTAAAAAAAAATCTGCACACTGAAGAACAATGACAGGTGTATTGTGTAAAGAGTATGTGCTTCTCTATTTATGAATTACTACATGTAGATTCTATAAAAATGCGTTAAGATAGAAAAAATATTTCTTCAGTTCTTTTCTACATGATAGAGGAGAGAAAAAGTGACACAGATTGTGATCAATGATTGTGCATACGTAAGTTGAAGGGAAGAATTTTTTTTTCCTAATTTATACTGATTCACTAAAAAATTCTAAGAACGAAAGGAACTACCCTTAACGGCCCAAACGAAATGGTCACAAAACCCGCTAAATAATATTTAAATCTCTCTTACATTTATTCACAATTTTTCATGGAACTCAACACTCTTTTTTTCTTTTCACATATTTAAATTTATGTATTTGTATTTATTTAGTGCAATAGGGTACGTCAGGTTCTTCCTCAATTTACGTGCACATCGATAGAAAGTGTGTGCAATTTTGATGGAATGTGAGAAAAATTACGCATTTCAATATTATTGTTATTTTATTAACTACTTACCCTTTCTCGGTTCGTGTTGTAGATGGATCCTCAAACCACTGGGTTCCCTGAGCATCATGTACCAAAGATAGAAAAAGATGTCGGTCGCAATAATAAGAGTCTTCTGTAAAAACAAAGTTTTGTTTTATCAAGATAATCAAAAAATTTTGATAGAATATTGCGCATCAAGAGTATAAAGTTGGCAATTGTAATATTTGTCCCACCTCATCTTTAGACCCTAATGGATGCTCGTATAGACTTCTTTTTTCCGAATATTGCGTTGTTGTTTGTTTTTGTTTAAATTCAAAATCAAGTAATTCTTGCGCCTGAAAATCGGTACCGCCTTGCATGCTGGCTAGCAGTAATTGGCGTGCACTGCCATGCCGGCCTCGAGTATCCTCCACAAATAATTAATGGACTAGTTGATATTTAGTATACATATTCTATTATTTTTGTCGAAAATAGAAATGTTTTCGATAAAATATGCCTTTTTGGATTGGAAATTCACAACAATATAGTTGCGATTTGTTTTATTTTTTAGCTGGATGATCTTATCTGGTTGATGATGCAAATCTTTAGCAAGAAAATCGTCCATTTTAGTTTCAAAATTACTTTTTTTAAATTCGAAAGTTTAGTTAAAAATTAATCTTTTTGATGAAGAGGTCAATTATTATGTTGAGAATGGCCCTTTTCTAATAGAATCCAACTGTGCTTGACTCAATAGCAGAACATTTTTTTGTTTGAAATACGACAATTATATTTTTCTTAGACGATTCATCTCTCTATAGTTTGATCAAACTGCCAGCATGGCAGTGCACGACAATGACCGCTATTCAGCATGCAAGGCGGTGCCGATTTTCAGGCGCAAGAATTACTTGATTTCGAATTAAAACAAAAACAAACAACAACGCAATATTTGGAAAAAAGAAGTCTATACGAGCCTCCATTAGGGCCTACAGATGAGGTGAGACAAATATTACAACAAACAATTCATCAGTGTAAGAGAATTATGGCTTTGTCGAAAGCCTTTCCTTGACGAAGCAACTTAATTTTGGGTACAAAAGAGGTTTTTTACCAAAAAAAATTAGATTGAAAGGGACTCAATGTATTAACAAAAACATTGTACATCGTATAGTTATCTCTTAAATAATGTCCGGAAACACAATAAATTTGTTGGAATGTATTTTCCTAAGTATGTCAGCTAGAAAGGAATAATTTCAAAAACACAAAAACTACTCTTCGAAAAACCTACTTTTTCAGATAAATAAAATTAATAGAACTCATGGAGAGTAATGTTGGTCTCAAAAATTTAACAGTTTGGTTGGTTGAAAATGCGTTTTTTTGGTTTAAAATTCATCTCTATCGGTACCAATTGTTGTTGTTAAGAATGCATATGTTTCGTTGAAAATTCATCTGTCTTGATTTAGGTTTCAACTGTTTTGTTGAAGATTGATATTTTCCCGTTAAAATATCAACTATTACATGTCTAAATGAAGATTCTCTTTTTGATTGAAAATTAAAATATTTGGTTGACAATTAAACTAGTTGGTTAGAAATTGAACTATTAAGTTGAAAATTCATCTTTTCAGTTTATAATTCCACTTTCGTAATTGAAAATAGAGTCGCTTTTGGTTGAAATATAATAAATCACATTTTGTATTCGCAATTCGTATTTTGATATTTAAATCTCAAGCACCTTATCATTGCAACTTCAATAGTTCAGTTGACATTATTTTTTTTCATTGAATAAAAGAACTGTCATGGTTGGAAACTCAACTATTTTTTTGAAAACTTGTTCCTTCAGCTGACAAAACTGATCTTTATTAGTGAAGAAAAAAAACTGTTTGGTTAAGAATTCATTTTCTTTGGTCACAACTCTAAGTATTTCGTTGAAAAACTTTATTGTTTTGTTGGAAATACAAATATTTTGATTCGAAGTTATTCATTTTAGTTTAAAATACAACTTGGTTGAAATTTGGTTATTTCCCTGGCTCAAAAATCGTTTTTGGTTGAACATCAATCTTTTTGGATTTACAATTTATCTTGTTGAGTAGAAATTTGATCGTCTTGGTTAAAAATGTTACTGCTTCGTTTGGAATAATTAGATTTA
Source organism: Neuroterus valhalla (assembly GCA_011762715.2). NCBI lineage: Eukaryota > Metazoa > Arthropoda > Insecta > Hymenoptera > Cynipidae > Neuroterus > Neuroterus valhalla. The sequence continues at coordinate 8,568 of WSXT02066036.1, read as the reverse complement.
AAAAATTTTGTTAAATTCAACTGCTTGAATTAGAATTGAACTACTTTTTAAACAATTCATTTTTTCAGATAATGATTTATCCCTCTAGTAGAGAATTTACCTAATGACGAAATTTGTGTAGCTTTGATGAAAATTAATCTTTTGGACTAAAATTGTCAACTATTACTTTTCTGGTCGCAAATTAGTCCGGTTTTTAAATGAAAATTTAAAATGAAATCAGAAATCCAATTCTTTTCTTAGAAATTCATGTATTTTGTTGATAGTTCTGTTGTTTCGTTTGAAAATAACCTTTTTGGTTCAAAATTACAATTTTTTTTGGTCGAAAATCATCTTTGATTGGTTATTATTGTATTTTGTTGGTTAATTATCATCTGTTTTGGTCGAAGATGCAACTAAATTCTTTGGTATGAATTATTTTTGTTAAAGATTTATCAGTTTGGTTTAAAACTCAACTTTTTTGTTGAGAATTTTGTCTTAGTGATTTAGAAATTTTAATCATTCTCATAGAAAATTATACTAATTGGATTAAAATGAACTTTTTCTTTGAAAAAGCAACTTATTTCGTAGAAAACTCACATTTTTTCATTGTTGTTGAAATTTTATCTTTTTGGGTTGGAAGCGCAACTATTACTCAAAATATCAGGTACTTAAAGAGTTTCAAATGAAATTTATTGTTATATATTTAATAACAGTACATTTGAAATATTTTGAGTCCTATTTTAGTTAAAAGTATAAAATAAATTCCTTTACAAATATTTGAAAAAAAAGTTAAGAAAAGAGAATTATCCAAGACAGGAGACCAGACTATTATCCCTGATATTGTCAATTATTGTTCACTCATGATAAACGCGGTATTTTTTGTTCATAATCTGCACCAAAAGTTTGCCTTTGTGGACCTGTGAGATGAGCGCAAAACAGAGTTTTCCGCCCAGGGGTCAAGAAAGCGAGCGCAAAAAGCTACTTTGTGAACACTTTGCGCCTAAAGTCCATTGAAATATTTTTTTTTCTATCAAGAAAATCAGTTATTTCTACACTTACTGAAGGACTTGGAACTTGCATTTGACTCTTCTGGTGGTTGGGATCTTTGTTTTGCATCAATCCACTTCCATAATGGTTCTTGCTGTCGAGTTCTGTTCAAAAAATGAACGAGTCGCTCCTCGGACGAATTGAAGTTGTATTCACTATCGTTATGGTATCTAAAAAAACTCAAAAAAGAAAGATGAATACGTCTACGTAAAGATCATTGACCTAATCCAATTTGTCTATGTTTTCACAAATTTCTAATTAATTCTAATTTCTAGACTAGAAAGATATAAAACTGTTTGAAAAATCAACTCACTTGCAATAAATCCATTCGGGATGTACTCGCCAATTATTCCCCGAGAAATAAGCGAGCACGTTTGTCCCTGCGGATAAAAAATTAGGATTGAATAAGTAATACATTTTTTGTGAACAATCTTTTGAAAAATTTTAGAAATAGACATAACCTCGTACGTACCTTGAGACAGTTTTCTTTTTACTTCAACGGCAGCGTGGACCCTGTGGTTCCCAGTTTGATCATACTCGGGTAAACTGACCACAACAGAGAATGTTGTATTTTCTATACCCATATAATGGTACTTTCTCTTCACTCGGCCAACCCTTTGCTGGAAATAATTTCAATTATTAAAATTACTTGAGGGCATTGTAACTAACAAAGTTTTCAGAGGATTCCACAGATTTGAAAATTTTCAAAAATACTGTGATTGATTTCACAGAGACTTCAGAAGATTCCTGAAGATTTCCAAGATATTGAAAGGATTTCACAGATTCCAATATTTCACAAAGATTCCAAAGATTCCAAAAGGTTTCAAAGATTTCGAAAAATTTCCGGATAATCGGAAAAATTAACTAAAATTTAAGAAGATTGGAAATAATTCAATGAAGAGTTGAAAAGATTTCGAAGAATTGATTTCAACAAATGTCACAACATTTCACAGAGCTTTCAAAAGATTTCAATAAGTTCCACAATATTTTCAAAATTAGGAGAACATTTCTAAAAATTTTGGAAGGATTTTGGAAATTTCGAAAGTTCTAAATCATTTCACAAAGATTGGGAAGATTTTGAGAGATTTGGAGGATTTCAAAAGATTTCAAAAAAATTCTCAAAGATTTGAAAAGATTGTGAATCTTTCCACAAACATTTCAAAAGATTTCAACAATATCATGTCAAAATATTTTACAGAGATCCTTTAAGATTTCAGTGAATTCACAAGGATTTAAAAATATTTCACAATAATTCACAAAGATTTCAAAAGATTTTAATGTCATTTTTCAGAATTCCGAAAGGTCCTTGGAATTTTAATAGATTTTGAAGAAATTTCGAATAAGATTTCGAATAAGATTACGAAAGATTGTAAATCATGTCACAAAGAATTCAAAATATTTCAACAATTTTATGCCAAAAGATTCTACAAAGATTCATGAAGACTTCAATGATTTCAAAGAAATTCCAGAAGATTTCAAAAGATTCAAAATATTGTATTTCGAAAAGAAATTTGGGGAGAATTCATATAGATTTTGAAGATTTCACGAAGATTTCAAGAGTGTAAAGAAATTTCAGAAGATTTCCAAAATTGCAAAAGATTTCAAAATATTTCACAATATTTTCAGAGTTACGAGAAGATTTCTAAGAATTACAGAAAGATTTCTGAGATTTCAAAGGTTCCAAATCATCTCACAAGGATTTGGAAGATTTCAAGGATTTCAGAAGATTTTCCGAAAATTCTCAAAGATTTTGTAATAATGTGAATCTTTTTACATACATTTCAATAGATTCTAACAATTTGATGGAGAAATATATTTTACAGAGATCCATAAAGGTTTCAATGATCTCACAAAGATTTAAAAATATTTCACAGTAAATCACATAGATTTCAAAAGATTTCACAATATTCGCAAAATTACGAGATTTTTAAGAATTTAAAAAATATTTCCGGAATTTCGAAAGGTTCTAAATCATTTCAGAAAGTTTTGGGAAATCTTAAGACTTCAAGGATTTCAAAAGATATTAAAAAAAATTCCCAAGGATTTTGAAAGATTGTGAATCTTTTCACAAAAATTTTAAAAGATTCCGACAATTTTATGTTAAAATATTTCACAGAGATCCATAAAGATATCAATGATCTCACAAGTATTCAAAAATATTTCACAATAAATAACATAGATTTCAAATGATTTCAATATATTTCACAATATTTTCAAGATTACGAGAAGATTTCTTAGAATTTTAGAAAGATTGCCGAGATTCCGAAGGTTCTGAATGGTTTCTGAAAGTTTTGGAAGATTTTAAGAGATTTTAAGGATTTTAAAAGATATTAAAAAAAATTCCTAAGGATTTTGGAATATTCCGTCAATTTTATGTAAAAATATTTTACAGAGATCCATAAAGATATCAATGATCTCACAAGGATTCAAAAATCTTTCACAATAAATCTCATAGATTTCAAATGATTTCAATATATTTCACAATATTTTCAAAATTACGAGAAGATTTTAAAGAATTTTAGAAAGATTTTCCAGATTTCAAAGGTTCTAAATCATTTTACAAAGATTTTGGAGATTTTAAGGATTTCAAAAGATTTTCAAGAAATTCTCAAAGATTTTGAAAGATTGTCAATCTTACCACAAACATTTGAAAAGATTTCAACAATTTTATGTTGAAATATTTTACAGAGATCCATGAAGATTTCAATGATCTGATAAGGATTTAAAAACATTTCATAATAAATCACATAGATTTCAAATGATTTCAATATATTTCACAATATTTTCAAGATTACAAGAAGCTTTCTAGGAATTTTAGAAAGACCTACGAGATTTCGAAGGTTCTAAATCATCTCACAAAGATTCGGAAGATTTCAAGAGATTCCTACGATCTCTAAGGGGTCTCTAAAAATTTCCAAAGATTAAAAAAAATCGTGAATTTGTTTACAAATATTTCAATAGATCCTGAACAAATTCCAAAGGAGATTTCAAAAGATTGCAAATCATTTCACAAAAAATTCAAAATATTTCAACGATTTCATGTCAAAAGATTTTACAAAGATTCATAAAGACTTCAATGATTTTGCAGAAGTTTCAGAAGATTGCAAAAGATTCAAAATATTCTATTTCGAAAAGAGATTTTTGGAAAATTCATATAGACTTCGATGATTTCACGAAAACTTCGAAAGTTTCATAAAAAATTTCAGAAGATTTCCAAGAATGCAAACAATTTCAATTATTTCAGAAATATTTCCAACGTTCCAAAGCTTTGAATATTTTTTATGTGATTCTCGGTTAGAATTTGTATTCCGGGTATTTTCTTGGTTCTTCCCGGTTGTATTTTAATTCCCGGCTTGACCCAGTTTTCCCAGTTAGTAGACACCCTGTAAAAAATCACAAAAACCAATTTGGAAAGAATTCAATAAAATTTTCTCTTTCAAAGTTCTAGAAGAAACTTTTTTACAAATGAGTAGAGGAATCTGGAACCTTCTTTACTGATAAATATAGAAATCATTACAATCATGGTCAAAAAAGATTACAAAAAATTAGAACTTTTGTCTAATATTTGGACTTTAAACGAATGTGATACTTTCTTATATTTTTCAGGGTTTTATAAACCCGGACGAAAATCATTATGGTTTTGGTCGAGGGTACTCTAACAAATTTTCCTATAGTATGATACAACTCTAATAATTTAATATTGAAATAAATCAATTTAATAATTTGAAGTTGATTTATGGAAAAAAAGTTATAATCAAACGTAACTCTCTTCAACTCAAAGAGATTATTTCATTCAAAAATATTTGTCGTCCTAGGTCGAGAATTGACAAATATTTTTCTGTTTTCTTGAAGAATATTAATTTTAAAAAAAGTTTCAAACTCTCAAACTTGAAACTCTTAAACCAAAACATCGTGGTTTCTTTAAGAATCGTAAATACATTAAAAAATGGTATTTTCATAAAAACATCGAGATTTTTATCAACCCTAATTTTCTTAATATAAAAAATCGTGTTTCCATCAAAACATCGAACAGTGATGTTTCAATGCTAACACGATTTTAAAAATGAAAATCTGATTTCTTCGTAGAAACACGATAATTTGATGAAAACACGATGTTCTACGATTTGTTCCTCATTTTTGAAAATTTTTACTCTTCGCCCCCCTCGTTATTCATTTATTTTTCAAAATTTCAATCTATCTAATTTCCCGTTGGCATTATTCGGTTGATAAATATTGGTAAGGTGAAAATCAGATACGTTATAAGTGGCCTAAATCGAGCAGACGATCTTCAATTATAATTTTATTCTGATCCACTAATTAAAATAAAATTCTTTTCAATACTCACCATATCTTCATAATGGTATCTCGTGTGGAGTGTCACGCTACCGCTTACTTGATTAATCACGTCATCACGGAGCTGTCCATGAAAAATAATTTGTCATATTATTCGACTCAAAAAAAGTCTTATAGAACCACATTTTCAAATTGAACAATGATTAATTAATTACCGCGATTAAGGCATCATCAAATTCACGCGGACCTCTGTCTTGATCCATCAACTCGACCTCAACCATATCCACACTATTATATGCTGGCTTCAGTATACCCAGAAACTGTAAAAACATTATTTTAACATTACTAACTTTTTTTTCAATTTCTCAAAAATGTAATTGCTTTTTTATTCAACTTGCCACAGGACGTAGGTCGGGATGGGTGAGAATGTAACCATTATTAGTTACGATGAAGGCATAGCCGTTCACGCCCAGCTGAAAAATTGGAATACATTTTTTGGATTAAGATTGAGTTTAATTTTTCTTTTGAAAATTTACAAATCGTTGAGTGAGTGTAACTTTGTTGTCAAAAAAGCGATGTATGATTTCGATGCATTTTTCAGGGCTGAATACAATGACTCTATTTTTTTGATGACAAGAATCTTTTCTAAGACCTTTTGCAAGATACATGAAACAATTATTTTTACGTTTTTCAATAGTTTTTTGCTATTACAGAGATAATAGTTTTTCAACAGTTTGATTATCGGGGAATAAAATAGAAATATCCCTTCGAAAATGTGGATTTTCTCCTTGAAAAGAAAACTTTTTTTATCTATCTTTGGATTTGGAAGAAGAATCTATTGCTGGATTCCTCATATCAAATAAGTATTTCGAAAGGATTTAAAAAATGTTCAAAGTTAGAAAAAAAATATTCCTTCAAGATATTGAGTTTTTGAATAAGAGTGAACAAAGTTTGATCTGGAAAAGTTAGCCGTTTCAGAGATTTTTTTACGAAAAATTGGTGAAAAATTAGAAAATAAATTAATCCATTTTTAATATAAATTTTGGTTATCTGGGTCCACACACACACACACACACACACACACACACACACACACACACACACACACACACACACATTTTTATTGCAAACCCAGGGTGGCGATTCGTCGGACGATTTCAAATTCCCGGTCATTTCCCGGTTCTTCACGGTCAGGTTTTTCAATTTTCCTGGTCAACTAGAAGTAACATATTTATATTTGTTGCAAAACGCAAACATTTATTTTTATTCATGACGTTAATTCTGAAGATCATTTTACACAACCGATAAAAATTTGCAAAATGAATTAATTTTGAGAAGAGTACTCTGATTTTCAACGAAAAAATATCATTTTCTTACAAAAATTGAAACAGTTAAACTAACAAATTAAAAAATCAATTTACGGTAACAAAAGGGCACAATTTAAACAAAATAAGTAAGTTATGCTATTGATTATATTAATAACAATAATGAAAAAATCTCACAGAGCAACAAATTTGGTTTTTTCCCGGTCTTTCGGTCAAGTCGCCACCTTGAAAACGTAAAATGAAAGGGGACATGTGGGCCTAACTCAAAAGAAGAAATGCATCAAAATAAAAAAATTTCTAATTGAAAAATTTTCCTGCACAAGCTGCACAATTGTAGCGCTCATTTTTCGATATTACAAGTTTCTCGTTAAAAAATTATCTTAGGGGATTTTATAGAAAAATAGGGAGAAAAGAGAAATAGGGACCTGCCTGTAATTCCTGCGACTACTTCGGTAAAAATTCATGATTTTGAAAAACTAAAATGCTCTTCGAATCCAGCGTTAAAAAATTCAGCGGTAAATAACTTCAAAGGTCACATTTTTGTATCAGCTATAATTTAACTACAAAATTCTTTGAAATTTAAGAAACCAAGAATCCAAAAATAAAATTTGTACAACACACTGTTGAATGCGTACGTTCAAATTAAAAAAAAAAAGAAGAAAAAGGAGGTAGGTTTTTGTTAGACTTTGTAATTTTTTTTATATTGTGGCATACAAAAATTGAAAAAAGGTAAGAGAAGAGATAAAGAAAAGAGATTTTCTTACCTTTCCTTCCTTTTTTTAAGGGTTTCGTAACCTCGAGAAGGAACCCTTATGGCAAAGGAACTGAGGGAAAGTATTGGGAATCAAGGAGGATATAGCGGGGAAATAAACAAGGGAAGTAGTAAGAGGAAATAAAGAAGAGGGGTAATGAGGGAGTGAAGGGGAAGTTATGAGGAGAAGTGTAGAGGAAATTAGGTTAAGCCGAATTGGAGAAATGAGTATAAATGAGAGGACTGAATGGGAAATGATAGAACAGAATGAATGTAACCGAAATAGGGAGAGAAAATTTGAAGGAGCAGGGGGTAGGGAAATAAAGAAGAGGGGTAATGAGGGGACGAAGGGGAAGTTATGAGAAGAAGTGCGGAGGAAATCAGGGGAAGCCGAATTGGAAGAATGAGGATAAATGAGAGGACTGAATAGGAAATGATAGGAGAGAAGGAATGCAACGGGAATAGGGAGGGACAATTTGAAGGAGTAGGGGGTAAGGAAATAAAGAAGAGGGGCAATGAGGGAGTGAAGGGGAAGTTATGAGAAGTGGAGAGGAAATTAGGGGACGCTGAATTGGAGGATTGAGGGTAAATGAGAGGACTGAATGGGTAATGATAGAAGAGATGGAATGCAACGGGAATAGGGAGGGACAATTTGAAGGAGAAGGGTGTAAGGAAATAAAGAAGAGGGATAATGAGGGAGTGAAGGGGAAGTTATGAGGAAAAGTCAAGAGGAAATTGGGGGAAGCCGAATTGGAATAATGAGGATCAATGAGAGGACTGAATGGGAAATGATAGGAGAGAAGGAATGCAACGGGAATAGGGAGGGACAATTTGAAGGTGTAGCAGGTAAGGAACGAAAGAAGAGGGGTAATGAGGGAGTGAAGGGAAAGTTATGAGGAGAAATCGAGAGGAAATTAGAGGAAGCCGAATTAGAGGAATGAGTATAAATGAGAGGACAGAATGGGAAATGATAGGAGAGAAGGAATGCAACGGGAATAGGGAGGGACAATTTGAAGGAGCAGGGCGTAAAGAAATAAAGAAGAGGGATAATGAGGGAGTAAAGGGGAAGTTATGAGGAAAAGTCAAGAGGAAATTGGGGGAAGCCAAATTGGAATAATGAGGATCAATGAGAGGACTGAATGGGAAATGATAGGAGAGAAGGAATGCAACGGG
>WSXT02066014.1:0-12473 GCA_011762715.2 Neuroterus valhalla | reverse complement strand
CGTTAACTTTATTTAAGAGGCTTTTCTTTTCCAAGTCATTATTTAGAAATATTGCGCGCATCATCCGTTTACAAATGCCTGTTTGAGCCAAGAAACTGACATAACCCATAATTAAACACTTCATTTTCTACGGTGAAACTTCCGTACCATGGCCTCTTCGAAAATTACGTCTTTTTTTAAACCAAAAAGTGCTGATACTAAACGTGAGCGATCAGTTGAACAGGCTGAAGAATAAAATACTGAGATGTACGAGCTTCTTGTAAATGTATGGACACCAGAAGCTGATTTTGTATTCCAAACGACCGGAATTAACAAAAAGGTTTTGAAATTCCAACTTCCGTGGTTACAAAAGTATCCTCGATTACTATACTGATCCGGAACTGCATAGGAACACTCAAGCAGATCGTCAATTTCTTCCGTCTATCCAGCAAGGCTGGAAATTTGTTGAAAAAGCACATCCTTAGCGAACCCTGGTGCCAAGCAGACGCGTCTTCTGAAATTTTGCGAAACGCGTTGGGTCAAACATTTGGCTTCTCTGGAATTGTTCCATGAAGTACTGGAATTTATCTGTTCAACGCTCGAAGAACTAGATGAGCTGAGAATAAGATCTGATGGAATACAGTCAAACAGCTGTTCCTCGACGAGCAGAACGTCAAAATAATCGGGAGAACTATAATGGAAACGCTAAAGAATATTATCGGCGATCCATATTCATTCCATTTTTGGATAAATATCTAGAAGAGCTGGACGCCAGATTTCTCGAACATCGAGCACTGCTTTCAAGGATACAGAATATCATTCCAGAAAAATGCGCAAAACTCGATGAAGAAGAATTATACAAATCCGTCCATATTTTCGAAGAAGAATGGCCCAATGACGTCACCGGCACTATGGAAGACTTACAAGTTGCCATGAAGATGTGGAAGAGGTAATTATAAGTTTTTCACAATTGAGAAATAATGCGTCTATGTAAAGTAAATAATTCGTTCCTGATTCCAGGTTCTGTTCGAACATGCCTGCAAAACAGCGGCCAAAAACGTTCATCGAAGCTCTTGACATCTGATATGAAAAATTTTACAAGCAGATCTACAGGTTTCTCCAAATTTTTGGCACGTTGTCTGTTACAGTTGCCTGCAGTGAACGTTACTTCTGCACTTTTTGAAGATTGAAGATCTATTTTCGCAACAGGACTGGAGACGAACGACTAAATGGACTGGCGCTGCTCAACATTCACAGAGATGTGGATGTTACCAGTGATCGAATACTGGATAATCTTGCAAGAAAAACGAGATGAATTGACATTACCCTGTAAATGGCCTGCCTGATGTTCAAGACAGAGGATTTTCTATTTTCAAATATCTTCATTCCATTCGTATACTGTCAATAAGTCATTTCAATATTTCATAATGACGGTTACTTTTATAAAACTTTTTATTCTTGTGCCTATTTTTCGAAAATTAAACTCAAATAACGCAAACAAACATACAATTTGATAAGCAATTACTATCGAAAAAATTACAGTTTGACTCACACAATTCTAACGTTACGTTTTGTGAAAGTCGAAATATCTTTTATTTTTCAATTCTTCGATCGGACCCCCTCCCCTCCCCCGAAATTTTTTCTCTAGATCGGTCCCTGAGCAGTATACATGTATTTAACAATTTACCTGAAGAAATTCGAGAAAGTGAAACGCTGCCTCAATTCACGAACAAACTAAAACAGTATTCTTTATTAGTCCAATAAGTATAGCACATAATTTACCAGACTCAAAAAAATAGTGCGGAGAAACCTATGTACCAGACACATTATTCGACACACCTGTGTGTATAACTATACTATAGATTCCCTAAGAAATGATGAATTTCCATTTTATTTTCTCCTTGTGTGTTTAGGATCTAAATCAGATTTTTCTTCGTCATGAAAGTTGCGATCGTTGAAACCGAAACCTGGAGTCCTACCAAAGAATGGTTAGAGGAGAATTATTGTGGCTAACAGAAAGCTATAGTTACCCATTCAGAAATTTTCGCATACATCTATTGCGAGTCTAAGGACACTCAAAAATTTTTTTTGAAACATTTTGAAAAACTTTCATTCACAATATCATAATAATGTGTGACGTGACATTCTGGGCATTGTCCTCGAAGATTCGTTTCGTTAGATGTTATGATAGATTCATGGTTTCACGCTACAGGAACACTTCAAGGCAAATTCTGGAACCGCTGCAGATTGTGAGGACCGTTCAATCAATTCAATCAATTCATTTTCATACTATTTATTGATGTTCATACAAATAATATTGTACTTCACTTATTTTCATTCGCCTTCCTCGTTATCTAGATTTTCCTCGTCTCTGTAGTTCCATCGGTATCTAGATTTTCAGACTGCTCACTTTTTTCGAGGATCTTGGTATTTGATAGTCTTCTTGCAGTCGGCTCCAAGTTTAGCACATTCCGCAATGCATGACAAAGTTTTATCCTGATTTGGTTTGATTTGTTTTCTCAATTCAGAAATAATTTTGTCACAACATTCCTTCCCAATCTGTGAATAGAAAAAGAATAATTCCTCATTTTGAATTTCTTTTATAAATTACCTTTCCACTGAACTCTCAAACACATATTGTACGTCCTTCATCGCTTAAAAGTTTGGGATCTTGTCCCCTGAGTCAGGCCACGTCAACTGTGCCCATGAAATTTTTGTGATTCTTTAAAAAGTGACAACAATGGAAAAAATCTGTACATAATGGCGTTACAAAAAATCATTTTAAACCGTTTTTCAAAAAACTGCACCGTTTTCATTATTTTTAAAAATAATGATTTTCGAAACTTTTATTAAAAGAATTAATAACTTACGACTCGTTTGCAATAATCGATTGAAATTTGGTATGACAGTTGTGATGAGTTTTCTCTTTCTAATGTAAATTTTTTCTAAATTACATTTGCAAAATTATAATTTTTTCATAACAATTATTTTAACAAATTCGATTATTCATAACTTCTAGGCCCCCGATCGTAGTAAAATTTTAACCGTTCTCAAAGAGGGAAAAATTGGTAATTCTTATCTGACAGTGTTCAAAAATTTTTTTGTCGCGGGCGCCGCGTAACTATTGTCGCCTCAAACGGCGCACTCAGTGCATGCGGCTTACGCTAAAAATGCGGCTGTTCATACTTATTAGTTCGTACTCATACGAAAAATTTTCGATGCACTGATATGCCAAAAAAGTTAATTTGTTTATAATAATTGTTTTTAACAATGACGAATGTTGTTTCATGGAACTCTTATGTGTAATATTCTTGTTCTTTAGTTGAAAATGAATAATTCCCGGAGAAAAGAAATATTTTTGATGCACAGATATGCCAAATAGGTGAATTTGTTTATAAAAAAATGTTTATAACAATGACAAATAATGTTTTATGGAACTCTCGTGTGTAATATTCTTGTTCTTCAGATTAAAATTAATTACTCGAAGGAAAAGAAAATTTTTCGAAGTATTGATATGCCAAATAAAAATTGTTTAAACTATTAACTATTATTGTTATTTGGAGCTTGTTCGAAATCTGAAAATGCAAAAGTTAACAGTTATATCCATTAATTTGTTTATAACAATTAACAAAATACAAGATATTCATCTACAAGTTACATTTTTATTCAAAAAAAGTAACTTTACTAATTCTTGCGCCGTTCTTTGAGAACGAAATACAGTGGTCATCATACTACATTATGTTAAAAGTTCACTACGATCGGAGGCCTAGAAGTTATAAATAATCGAATTTGTTCAAATAACTGTGATGAAAAAATTATAATTTTGCAAATTTGATTTAGAAAAAATCCTTATTAGAAAGCGAAAACTCTTCACCACTACCATACCAAATTTCATTCGATTATTGCAAACGAGTCGTAAGTTATTAATTTTTATATTGAAATTTGCAAAAATCATTATTTAAAAATAAAATTTTAGCGGTGAAGTTTTTTGAAAAACGGTTCAAAGTGTTTTTTTGTAATGCTATTATGTACAGATTTTTTCAATTGTTGCCACTTCTTAAAAAATCATCAAAATTTCATGGGCACTAGTTAACGTGGCCTGAATCCCCTTGCATTAGAATGTCGAGACTTTCAAAAATGTATTAGCGATTTTCATTCACATTATTATGAATAATATTTTCTATATACCTCGGCATTATCTGTTTTTGGAGCTTCGTTATAACACTTGTGACACTGGTCTATTCCGGAATTATAATTTTTCATGAACTTGTTATAGTCCTCTTGTGGCCAACAAGTGTATACTATTTCATAAGTCCTTATGTCTTTCTGCTTAACAGCTTCAGCTGCATCCTGGTTGGAAAAAAAGGATTAAAGATTTAGTTTTATGAGTGGCCTGTTAGAACTACGTCACAATGCGAGCTTTCGTGACGATTTGTGACGGGAGTAGGGTGGGGGCACGCAGAATGTTTCATCAAACATGGGGAATATGATCATAAATAACAATTTTTTGGAAAGTCTAATCTTTTTTGCTTTTACAATTCTACTATGACAATTCAACCATTGGGTTGCAATTAGTTTTCTTTCCAAGAATCCTACTAACCAAAAATATAATGTTTTTATTTTTTGTATGAAATTGAATGTTTTCAGTTAGGAATTCATGTATCTTGACGTGAATTAGTCTTTTCTAGTAGGAAATTCATCATTTTTATTGAAAATTCAATCACTCGACTGGGACTTGGGAGTTGAATAACTTTTTCAAGAATTCATTTTACCTGTGCAAGATGCATCTCTTTGGTTAAAAAATCATTTTCATCCGGTTAGAAATGTAGTTTCTCAACTGCAGATTCCATGAATGAATTTTCTTTATTAGAAATTGGAGGTTATTGTTTGAAAATTTAGCTATTTGAATAAATATTGACGGAGCACAAAGTCTCATCTTAGGCGAGCGGGTAGAGTTGATAGATCGGTAGAGGTGAGGTATCCCCACTCTCTTGGAGGACGCCTTGACGACTCTGGATTGGCGCTGACTCACTCGGCTTACTGGACACGCTGAGAGCCTTCCAAGAAAGTGTGGAGGGCACGCGTGGTGTGTGTCGTTACCCTTACTTACGCGTTGCCAAACCCCGCAGGTTTGTGCTCCGTCCCGTTAATTTCTATGTCTATGGTAAAAAGTTCTAAAGAGTTGCCTCGCGTAGTTTTTGAGTTGTCTCTCAGCATTTGTTTGGGGACTAAACATGTTTCATGCGAACTCACCCATATAGGAATGTCTAATTCTTGCATGACCTCAGAAAATTGATCAAGAGATTTATCCAATGGACTTTCTTTATCCACGTTTGACTCATCAGCGAAGACCGCCTGAAAAAAATAAAAATAAACATTGTAAATAATATCTTACCATTCTCATTCTGAATGAGAAGGTACCATTTCATGGATGTGCACGGATAGATTCCTCACGGAAAACTCCATATTGCTGTGGCAGCAATATAAGAGTGGTCGCAAGGTTATGTTGTCTTTCTCAACATGATATGAACCCTCCCAAAATCTTCGGACAAATTCGGATTCCCGAATTGGCCCGAATCCGTCCGAAACGTTATCCGGTTGTTGTCCTCCGGATTCTATCCGGAAGTGTCCACAATTTGTCCGACGGAAGGAGAACGAAATTAAATCTGGTTTTCATCTGGTAGAATCCGAAAGTTGTCCGGTGTGATAATCCGAATTATGTCCAGCCATGTCCGTTCTTTGGACAGTCATCCGGATGTCATTCATCCGGATTGTGTCCGGTCGAATCTGTGTTTTGTACGATCTGAAGAGTTCGATCAATCCACGCATGGAAATAACTGCTACGCGCGATTCCCGAGTATGAGATAAACAGTAACTGTTACTGCGCTCACATGAACCTTTGCTGCCTGAAAAGTATCTGTTCGGCGCGAGACAGTAAAGCGCAATGCAGTCATAGTTACTGTCACGGCAGTAATGGTTACGGTCTCGACAGTGATAGTTCTTGTTTAGTCCGTAACCATCACTGCACGCGCAGTTTTTTGAATTATCTACGTTGCGTCAATGGTTTTCTATGGAATTCTGTAAACAGGGCGATTTCAGTTCTTGTTGATACATACATTTAGTGAAAAAACCATAAACGATACTCTTTATTACTTTTTCGGGAAATGGTTTCTCTAAAAAATATATCAGTTTTGTGAATTTATGTATTGATTGTATTGATAAAATAATGTACGAACCTGAATAAAATAATGTACGAAACTAACCTAGAAAGCCTTCAAGTTGATACTAGAAACCCGGTACGACGATCAGCTGATCCTCTCCTCCAATTTATGTGATTTCTTGAGAAATTTATTGATTCAATGGGTAATGTGCAAGGTCAAAGTTCAAATGGAAAACCATTAGATTTTAGTGGAACTAAAATCTTGTCAGCGATTAGGCATCAAATTTCGTTGCACTTGTACTACTGTGCTCGCCGGAACGATTCGGTATTAGCAGTAACTATAACTGTCAGCGGAGCAATGGCTACTGCAAAACGTTTTCAGGTGGCGCGCAGTGACTGTTACGGTGTGTCCGCAATATTCCGTCCCTGGAAGTAGCAGTCACGGTTTATCTACAATATGTTTCTCATTCGTAGCTGTTACGGTGAGCGCAGTAACAGTTACGGTGTGTGGAGTTCGCGTCTGGGAAGTGAAGGAATCGGGTATTTAATTGTCTAAGTGAACAAGACGTAATTCACTAACAATGACGGATTTATTCTATCAACAAAAATTAATATTCTTTACACCAGGGTCAAAAGATAGGATTGAGACGGGAGACGAAGTATTCTCAACCGTGTCGGATGTCGAACTGCCTGCCTGGAAAACGCACTTCCAGGATCAGGCCGAAGGTCAGAGGACCTTTTCCGGTGTCAACTCCAAAACCTAACGGCACTCTCCCTACGATGAGAAAGGGCTAAGGAATGCTGTAAAACAATCGTTCGGACGTGCCGATTCTAGACTCTGCGGCGGGCCTGTTTGTCGGATGGCCAAATCCTCTAAATTACTTTATTGCACTCGAAGCCTTCGTGCTTCCTTTTCCGCAGTGCTTGTCTATTCCCTACTTTTCTATATTTTCAAAATATAAGTATTTTAAGCTACGCTACATTACCCCCTTACCAGTGATAACGCTACATGTAAATAAGAGAATGATGTCGTCGAAAAATTACATACTTCAAAATTCTTGTCAACTAATGTACAATTGTTTCGGAATATACAAAACATCTTATACTTGAAAATCAGCCAGCAACCGTTCGGGGAAACGAACTTTTCTGCCGGATCGTGTGTTGAAGTGAAACTGTTCCTTCCCTTCCTGTATTCCGGGCTGTGGAGGCTGCTGTTTTTCGATGTCGTCGTCGTCGTGTCTAGCTTCTATATCAGCTGCGTTCTCAATGTTCGTTTCTTCCAGTACGAAAGCCGGTTTTAATCTTTCGATGGAAACATTGATTCGTTTCCCTTTTACTAAAACCTTGTAACATTTTTCAGTTTGCTCAATTACTTCGGATGGGCCGTCGTATGTTGCTTGAAGAGAGCCCCGTACTGCGTCGTGTCTTATGAGACAAAGGGCGAAGATGACAACTCCTTGAAAATGAATGTTTTCCTTCTCCCGTGTCTCGTCCCTGGTACTGGTTAAATACGGCTCATTTTTCTTCGAAGGTCCTTCACGAAATCTGAATTGCTTCCCTCTCCGCCCAATTGGAAAAATTCGCCTGGTAACCGAAGCGTTGTGCCATATAAAAGTTCAGCTGAGCTTGCTTTGAGGTCTTCTTTTATTGATGCTCGAATACCTAAAAGAACAATCGGCAAAGATTCAGCCCATCCCTCGTTTTCGAGACACTTAATTGCTGATTTTAACTGTCGGTGCAATCTTTCGACCATCCCGTTTGCTGTCGGGTGGTAAGCTGTTGTGCGCAACAGGTTGGTTCTCAGGATTTGAGTCAACTCTTCGAAAAGTTTTGACTCGAACTGCCGTCCTTGATCTGTGGTAATTTTCAAGGGAACTCCGAATCGTGCTATCCATTCGTTGATAAAAGCTTGTGCGATCGTTTTCGCTTCAATGTCGGACACAGGAATAGCTTCAGGCCAACGAGTGAAACGATCAACTGCTGTTACACAATACCTGTACCCTAGGGAGCTAGGCAAAGGGACCACGATGTCCAGGTGAACGTGCTCGAACCTTCCTTCTGTATCGTTAAATTTTCCGACAGGCCCTGCGACGTGTCTCGTGACTTTCGTGCGTTGACAGGGAATACAAGATTTCGCCCACCTTCTGCAATCTTTGTTAATTGAAGGCCACATGAAACGTTTAGAAACTAGTTTCTGTGAAGCTTTGACCCCCGGATGCGCTAGACGGTGCAGGCTGTTAAATATCGCTTGACGCAAGTTTACAGGTATGTACGGTCGAACAGATTCGGACAACGTGCGCAATGAATTTCTAACCCAAAATTAGGAAAATGAACTTTCTTCAATTTCAGTGTAGTCGAACCTGATTCTAATATAGAACGTAATTCAACATCCTGCTTTTGAGCTTCGGCTATTGTCATATAGTCGACGGTTTCGACGATGCTGTCGATTCTTGATAACGCATCCGCGACTACATTATCTATACCGCTAACATGTTGAATGTTCGTTGTGAATTGAGAAATTAAGTCTAGATAGCGGAATTGTCGAGGAGAACATTTGTTTAAATCTTGGTGAAACGCAAAAGTTGAAGGTTTCTGATCGGTAAATATTATGAAATCGCGACCTTCAATCAAGTGCCGAAATCGCTTTACCGCAGCGTAAGCAGCTGATAATTCGCGATCGTACGCGCTGTACTTACGCTGTGCCGTATTTAATGATTAAGTGAAAAACGCTTGTGGTTGCCATGCGTTTTCGACGCGTTGTTGTAACGCGGCTCCTATCGCAAAGTCGGACGCATCTACATTTATAGATAATAAAGCCCATGCAACAGGGTGAGCTAGCATCGTAGCGTTTGCGAGAGCGTCTTTCAAATTGTTAAAGGCATGTTCTAAATCATTATTCCACGTGATTGAAGCGTTATTCTTTTTAGATCCGCGAAGTTGAGCAATAAAATTATGCTGAATTTTTGCGGCATCTGGTATAAATCGACGGTAAAAGTTCACTGAACCTAAAAATTGTCTCAAACGTTTCACACTCGTCGGTTTTGTAAAATTTTTTATCGCCTCTACGCGTTCTGGATCGGTTCTAATACCTTGGTCGTCGACAATGTAGCCTAAAAATTTTATTTTATTTTCGCCGAAACCGTTTTTTCCACGTCCTCCGGAGCTACGGGAATTCGATTGTACGCTCTTACCAGATCTATTGTAGAGAATACCGTACGTCCGTGAAGAGTCCTGGCGAAGTCCTCGATGTGTGGGACAGGGTATCTGTCAGGTACAATGCATGCGTTCAGCGCACGATAGTCACCGCAGGGCCGCCCTCCGTTTTCTTTCTTCGCTGCTAGATGTAAGGGTGAAGCCCCTCGATTTCTTCGATATATTTTGGTTCAAGATGCGCGATCACGTAACTGAACTTCTTAGAGTCTACGTTAATTTTGGCAATGCTGAATTGTGCCTCTAACTGTTTGAACCACAACGAAACTTTGTCCGGCCAAAAATGTGGTACGCGCATCGCGACCGCGTGTGCACTTGCTTGTTCGTTCCTCACATTCACCGAATTGTTTTGGCTAATGGAATTTCGCCACCGCTAGCCATTTTTCGACACTATGCACTTATCACTAGTCACTTTCACAAGAATTAGTCACTTGCACCAAAATTAGTCACTTCACATCTGCAGTTTCAACGACAGAACACTTCACGATCACGTCGGGGTCACCATTTGTGGAGTTGGCGTCTGGGAAGTGAAGAAATCGGGTATTTAATTGTCTAAGTGAACAAGACGTAATTCACTAACAATGACGGATTTATTCTATCAACAAAAATTAATATTCTTTACACCAGGGTCAAAAGATAGGATTGAGACGGGAGACGAAGTATTCTCAACCGTGTCGGATGTCGAACTGCCTGCCTGGGAAACGCACTTCCAGGATCAGGCCGAAGGTCAGAGGACCTTCAGATTGTTACATTTTTTTTAAATGATGAATTTTCCAATAAACTTTCAGATGTTCAACTATAGTAAAGTTTCTTGGTTAACGAAATTCTCGGCCATTTCCCAATTTCCCGGTCAGGTCGTTACCCTAAATATTCATACAGTAATTCACAATAATAATGGGTGATACTATAGAATCACGACTTCCCTGAATTTCATAATTCTATTTGCAAATATTATTGAAATGCCTCTGATTGGTCATTGAAAACAAGAACATAGCTATCATTCCTTCCTTCTCCTTCTCAATCCTCCTTTTTATTTCCCATTTCCTATTTAGTTTCCATATTTCCGTACTTCATTTGGGATTATATCCAGACCTGGGGTTTTCCCCTCTTTCATTATTCCTAAAACATTGATTAATTTTTCTATTGTTATTTCCTTTTCCTCGTCTCTTCTCCTTCTCTCTCTTACGCTCCTCCTAAATTTATTCTCTACCCCTCCTAGCAGATACCTAAAATCCTCCTTTCATTCTTCCATCTCAATGTTCTGGTTTACCCTTTTCCTTCTTTCCCTCTCTTTATTTACTACTTTCCGGACCTCTTCTTCTGTTCCAACTTTTCCTTCCTCTCCTTCAAACCTCCTATGTTCTCCTCCTTCTTCTTATAGCACATCTAAGCATGTTTCTTCTTTTTTATTCTACATTCATCTCCGCTACTTTTTCCTTCCCCCTATCTTTTCAGTTCCTTTCTTACTTCATTCTTTTTCTCTTTACATTCCGTATCCCATCCATTTCCGTTCCCTCTTCCACTAACTTCTTTCTTGCTTGTTTCCTCTAACACTCTTTTTATCCCTCCTATCATTATTCCCATATCTTTACTTACGTTTTCTCCTCCTATTTTTACATCCTTCAGCTTCTCCGATAATTGCTTTTTTGCTTCTAATGACCAATCCACTTTTCCTCTCCTTTTTACCATTACTTCCTTTTTACCCGTATCTTTAGTACTCTTATTGTCCTCTAACGTCACTATTAACGGAAAGGGATCAGAATCTATATATTATCCTACCTCTAGTTTCTTGACCTTTTCTGTTACCTCCTCCTCTTCATCCCCTTGTATATTTCTGTTCAGGATGAACCATCCCATTTCCTCTAGGTACTTTAAAAATTTCTTGTTTCCCCATTTCTTCCACCAGTCCATTTATCTTTTAGATTTCTCTTGCATATTTCCGTTCACATAAACACCCACCATCTTCTATTTTCCCCTTCACATCTTGACCTCTTCTACCATAATCATTCATTTTCTCACATCACTCTCCTGTCCTTCTCTGCTAGATACTCCTTCCTTACTCCCACCACCATTCCTCCCATTGCTCTGTCGTTCCTATTTCTCCTAATTGCATTTTGAATCTGCTAACTGTAACCTCTTGATAACATTTCACATACTTTTTCCCACTCTTTCTCATCTAGCCACGATTCCATCATCACTACCACCTCCCCCTTCCTTTCCTTCTTGCTTTCTACTATTTCTTCTTCCTTCCTCTTCTATCCCGTCCTCTTATAGTCCCCCGACACTGCGCGTCCCTTTTTGGAAGCCAAACAAGATGATCTTTACAACTTCTGGAATTACCTCACAGAATCGAAAAGTCAAATTTCGGTCGCCTTGAAAATGATGATGAATAGAAACTTTCATTTTTTGGTCAAACTATGCGAGGTACGAGAAAATTTGAATTAAAAAAATTGTGCACCAAAAAAAAATCTACTTTGGGGAAATTTACTTTCTGATAGAACAAGTCGTTTTTGCTTTATTCATGAAAGTCCATATTAAAAATAAAAAAATTGGATCCTTGGACAATTGACACAAGCTCTGGAAAAAACAAATGGACACAAGTTTTTTACCAGAGATATATCTTTAAGTGTGTTATCAATCTTTTTTTAATAGGATATGTAATCTTTATTTCAATCAGGAAAAATCACTTTAAAAATGAAATTATTAAATTTTTGAAAAAATAACGAAGGCTGAGACAGAATATTGAAAGAGAAAAGTTGTTCACCCAAAAAAGATCTATAAATTTGTTATCCTTTCTCATTTGACGTGGAGCTTTTGTTTCAATCGTGAAAAATACAATGACACGCAATGAAAATTAAAGTAGCCGACATCTTGCTTTTGAGTTTCAAAAGCTCTATATACAAATGCTGGGAAGTACAAAGACCGAGCGCGCAGCGCGAGGTTAATTCATAACCCAGCGTGAAGTGCGAGATCCGAGAGACGCGCGTCTTAGGCGCGCTCAAACTTGCGAGATATTTTTACATTCTCATCGAGAAGGTACTAGATTTGTATAACATTTGAGGACCCCCCCCCCCGCGGTTTTTGGGAGTGTAGGGCATTGTTGAGGATGCCGTTCGAATAACTG
>WSXT02066003.1:0-12473 GCA_011762715.2 Neuroterus valhalla | reverse complement strand
ATTTAATTTAATTTAGTAAAAATAATTGTTTAAACAAATTGCAAATGTTTATAGCTATCTTCTTCTAGATTATTACTATATAGTTGCGGCTTTTTGTGGTTTGATATTTTCTTTGCTTAATGATAGAAGATTGCGATTTTTCTGAAATTTTTACCTTTTTGCTGACTTTTCACTTAAAGTAAGTTATATTTAATTTAATTTAACAAAAATAGCTCTTTAGACAAATAATAATTATTGTTTACGGCTATCTTCTCTTTGATTAGTGCCAAAAAGTTACGGGTTTTTCTGAAATGTTTAACTTTGCTTCACCTTTTTTGTTGTGAACAAATAATAAATGAACATAAGAGAGAATCATATTTTGAATAGTATTGTATTGTTTTAGGTAAATTATTCTTATTATTATTCTACTAAAATTATGGATCTTCAACGCAAAAATTGAATTTTTAAGAAAGTAGTTCAACTTTCAACCGAATAGTTGAATTTGGGACCTAAAAATAAACATTTTTAATGAAAAATATAATTTTCGATACGAAAAAAAAAGTTGCATTTCAAATAAAAACAATCTAATTTAACCAACGATTAAATCAATTTAATCTAATTCAATCTAATTGAATTCCATTTAAATTCCATTCCGTGCAAAGTTAAACATTTGAGAAAAAACCATAACCTTCTAGCACTTATCTGAAAGAAAATGGTTATAAACAATAAATTATTGTTTAAATAAGTATGCTTATTAACTAAGAGGAGATAGCCATAACAATAATAATTTGTTCAAACAATTATTTTTGTTAAATTAGATTGAATATCAACTTACTTCAAGTAAAAAAAGGGAAAAAAATTACCCATTTCAGAAGAACGGCAAGTTTCTATCATTAGGCAAAGAAAATATTATAAGCAATGATACTAAATTGTTCAAACAATTATTTCTTCAACGTGAATTAATTATTCCTTTTATCTAATTCACAAGTGATAAAAAGTTGAAAACTTCAGGAAAAAACCACAACTATGTAGTATTAATCTAGAAGAAGATAGCTATAAACATTTACAATTTGTTTGAACAATTAGTCTTGCTAAATTAAATTTAAGAATTACTTACTTTAAGTGAAAAGTAGACAAAAAGTTGAAGATTTCAGAAAAAAAAACCGCAACTTTGTAGCATTATTCTAAGAGAATATTGTTATAATTTTTAACAAATTGTTTCAAGAATTACTTTGTTAACTTTATTTGATTATTACTTCACTTTAACTGAAAAGATGAAAATAAGTTTAAAAATTCAGAAAAGACCTTTACTTTCTAACCCTTTTCTAAGTGAAAGTTGCTAAAAACAATAATGAAATGTTTAAACAATTTGAATAAACATCTAATAATCATCTAATAATCAGTAGAAAGCAGTATTTTATGTATTCTAAACAATCTGAGTTAAAAAAACGAAAACCGCAAAACAATCATAATTATAGCGCCAAAAACTCGAAAAACCCATCTTTTCACTTATGGAGGTTTTTCAGGACACTATAAAATAGACTTATGGGGGTGATATTCGAAAAGTAATGTTTTATTCGCATTCTGTGACTAATTGTGAAGAGAAATGGTGAATTTCGAACTCGATTCACCTAATATTGAGAATTCTGAATAAAATGTACAAAAACGTCTCTTTTTCTTATGGGGAATACGTGTTAAACTGCATGGGGCTTGCACCACCTCTAAATATTATTTTTGCTTGGAACAAAATGGGTTTATTCTTATATGGATTCGAACAAATTTCCGGGCGTTTTCATAAAATTCGAAAAAAATTTTTTGGACCACCCTACTGATCAAAGTTTGGAGGAACTCTACGGATGTTGTGAACTTTATTATTATTAAAGGATCCCGCAAAGAGGGAAGAGTACGTAGAAATGAGGGAGGAGTTTAGGATGATGTGTCGAAGGCAAGAGCCAGGAAAAGAGAAAGATCTGGAAGAGGAGTTGGAAATTGTTAAGACCGAGGGGGACGTGTGGAAGGTAATTAATAGGTTTAGAAAGCGTAGAGAGGGAATAAGTGATAAGATAAGAAGTAAGGAGTGGAGAGAGTTTTTGAAAGAGTCATTTCAGGGCTCAGACCAACGAAAGAGATAAGGAAAGTAGAAGAACGAGGGATGAAGGAGGGATGGAGTTGAATCACGAGGAGATAGAGATACAGATGAGGAAGTTAAGAAGGTCGAAAGTAGCAGGCTTTGACGGAGTGCAGAATAAAGTATGGATATTTGATACAACAGCAGTTAGAGACAGACTGAAAGAGGTAGTTAAGGAAGTTTGGAGAGGTAAGGGATTCCCAGGAGAGTAGAAAGAGAGGTTGAAAGTGCCACTGTAAAAGAAAGGGGACATGAAGAAGTAGGAAAATTATAGAGGAATCACATTGATGAATAAGGCGTGCAAAGTATACGCGATGGCACAGGTGGAGAGGCTAGGAAATGATGTCGAGGGGTATAGTGCCGGATACGCAGGCAGGATCCAGAGCGGGTAGGAGCACTATCGACAATATTAATATTTTGCAGCACGTGAAGGATAGGGAAATAGCGAAAGAGGGGTCAAAAATTGAAGGATTTTTCGTAGATATCAAAGGAGCGTTCGCTTCAGTTGATAGGGGTAGATTGTGGGAGGTGGTGGAGGAGAGGGGAGTTCAGTCTGATCAAGAGGGTAAGAGAGGTGTATGAAGAGACGAAGAATAGGTTAAGAGGGGGGGGGGGCAGGATCTCGGAGGGTTTCTGGATGGATAAGGGGTTATGGTAGGGGTGCCTGCTTAGCCCAACGCTTTTCGCGATCTCAATCGCTGACATGGAGAGGAAGCTAGGGGAAGGAGTGTTAGGGGAAGTGAGGGTGGGAAGAGTTGGAATTTAGTCACTCGCATATGCAGATGCATAGTGTTGTTCGCAAAAAGCGAGGAAGCCTTAGAGGAGATGATGAAGAGATTGAGAAGATACCTTGATAGGAGTCGGTTAAAGTTAAACGTGGAAAAACCCAATGTTATGATGTTCAGGAGCGGGGTAGAAGGGATAAGGCAGGAGATTGGAACTGGAAGGGGGCGTCTGTGCAGTAGGTGAATGTGTTTGTATATCTGGGCTTAATATTCAGGAGGAATGGGGAACTGAATGGTTACATAAAAGAGAGAGAGAGAGTAAGGAGGGCAAATGTTGTGATAAGGCAGGTGTGAGGATTGGGAGAGGATGTTTGCAGATAACTCTGAAAGGAGGATGAAGCTGTTCGACTCGATTTGATGAGTTTGCTTCTGTATGGAGTAGAGGTGTCCGGACGGAAGGAAAATGAGGAGGTTAATAGGGTACAGGAGAGATACATCAAATGGACACTGGGGTTGGACACAAGCACACCTAGTTATATCGTTAGGAGGGAGATGGAGAGAATGAGTTTAGGGATACTGACAGGTAGCCAAGCGTGTAAGTATGAGGAAAAATTTTTGAAAGAGAGGGGAAGTAGACTAGTAAGGGAGTGTTGGTGGGAGAAGGAGAACAGAAGAAGAGATGGAAAGATGGAAGGTGAGAGAGAAAGGTATTTTCGGAAAAATGGTCTGCATGCGGATGAAGTGAGAGAGAGAGAGAGAGAGAGAGAGAGGGGGGGGGGAGGCAGGAGAAGAGGATAGGATAAGGGGGTCAAGGTATAATGAGCAATATGGATGGAACTACAAAATAATATGTGAGCTATCGATGAAAGATAATAATCAATGATGGTTGATCAATGTTTAGAGGACCTCTACGGATGCTCTTATAGTTATGCATGTTACAGAAGACTTCCGTTTAACTGAACCGCTACGCGACGTTAACATTCGTTTAGCTGAACTCGGGAGAAATTCCAACCACTATCCCGCTCCGCATGGGTGTTTCTAGAGGTGCCTTCTAATTGGTTGCTACCGTAAGTTGGCGTGTCTACTCGAGAGTACTGGGGGTAGAGGGGGCCGCTCGAGTTCAGTTAAACGAGCGTGGAAGCGTTCAGGTAAATGGAAGTTCAGCTAAACGCGAGTTCAGCTAGACGGAAGTCTTCTGTATATTTACTAGAGAAGCTCATCAATGTTGCCAAAAGATCTCTCAATATACAAGCACGGTCGCTTTTTATACTTCAGTACAATCAGGAAATCAAGAAGTCATCTTTGTCTAATGATAGTTCAAAAATTATTATTGAAATATTGATAACAGTTATTAGGTGACGATGGTTATATTCTTTTATTTGAATTGTTATTCAATTTCTCCATCCGAATCATGTAATATTATTTCTCAATATTTTTCTCGAGACAAAAATTTTCTAAAGAACAACCGAAATTTGTCGAGGGATCTGGGAGAGATTTGTGCACGACGACAGCATCGCCTGGGGTGATCTTTCCACACTTCCGCACGAAGCTTTTGTGAGGCCCAAAGTGATTAGGGTCCCCCCTGCTTCGTCAAAATGGGCCCCATCAAAATGGGCCTGAGGCGATTTACGCTGCACGTCAAAATGAATCGACGCCTCTTAAAAACGGGCTTACGTGAGACGCGAGTGTGTAATCACCATCTGCGCGATGCAAATACCGGTCGCGCACAAATTACTCGTGATTTCAAAAAATGAGTTTGATTTAATAGGAGGTCTGAATAACCCTTTCAAAGTCGAGCGAACGAGAAAAAGAGAATATCTTAAGCCTCTAAAGGAAGGACTCTATTATGAAAAAAAGCATGAAAGAAGAATTCATGGGACAAAGAACACGTGAGATTCGAGCAGAAATCGAGCCCTCATCTACCTCAAATGTAGATCCAAAAGTACATAAGTGTATCTAAAACTGGGAATTGAAATCTTTAAGATCCGATTTAATTGATGTCGTTCCTAGCAAAACTTGAAGAATCTCTTATAGAGAAGTTTTCACGCGATCTCGTGTTGGGTCTAGGACGCGAATCAAATGAACGATCAATCGTTTAATCGATTCCTCGTTGAGTTAAAGACTTCGTCTTTAGATTTGTTACGACATAAATGACTCATCAGTAATTGATCGAGTCTTCAATTCTTCCCCTAGAATCGTTTTCATTGTAGTGCCACAAAAAAACAGGACAACACTCCGATTAAAGGTTGATCCTCGTTCCCGCATTGTCTCAAACTTTGTTAGACTTGGGTCTCATACAGAATTCGATCCTCCAGCCAGGAAATCACTTTCCCGAAAAAAATGAAAGGTTAGCTTCGACAAAAAAGAAGATAATTAGCAATCGTGATTGGCAGACTTGACGATCAATACAAATAGTATTAAAAAGAATGTTCTGGAGTCATTCCTCAGAAAAAGATGGAGAACAACTAGAGATCGTGAGAATCAGGGCAGGCCTAAGTGCCCAAGTAAGCCTTAAACACCTACCTGGTGTAAAAAGCGACTCTTGTATTCATACTTACATATATGTGTAACCTGGTGATCGGATGACATTCGGAACCAAGAAGCGATGCTTCGACGAAAAAAGATTCGGCGAAAATCCAATTAAAATAACCCGGAGTAGTCGAAGCC
Source organism: Neuroterus valhalla (assembly GCA_011762715.2). NCBI lineage: Eukaryota > Metazoa > Arthropoda > Insecta > Hymenoptera > Cynipidae > Neuroterus > Neuroterus valhalla. The sequence goes on along the minus strand of WSXT02066003.1, from coordinate 6,974 downwards.
GAAAGAAGAAGTGGTGGTGGACATAACGAAGCGGCCAGTTAGAGGGAGGGAACGAGAAAAGAGACAAAAGGACGAATCGAGACGCGGCTAAATAAAGGAGCCCTCGAATCCAGAGACACAAAGCGCCATTAAAATATCTCTTATTGTTACCAAAGACCTGCAGAAAAACCCTATGCGAAAATCCGCAGATTTTAAGGATCGGGAGCTTCATTCCCACAAATATCTTTCAGGACTGAAATGAGGAATCCTGCTGAGATGGTGGCTTGGAGGGAGAAGGACTGAAGCTTACGGAGGGTCTAGACCTTGTTACAACTTTTGAGAAAATGGCTACATGTCCTTATGGTGTTCACGATCTGCGAATTTTCCGTAGTGTCTAGAGGAAGCAATGGTTGATCAATCTTTGCTAAAGTTCCATGGATGCTAAGGATTTCACACGTACTAAAGAAGCTCATAAATGCTACAAAGAGAACTTTGATATCTAGGGATAGATATGTTCTCCTTCTGATACGTTTTGATATTGGATATTGGCATAGGTTGATAGTAGTTAAACAATCTTTAGAGAAGCTCTACGGATCATAAAGATGTTATAAATACCTTAGAAATCAATCAATGTACCCATAGATGGATGTCATTTATATTATGAAAGATCTCCGTATTGGAGATCTTCCATAGACCAGTGAATAATCTATGTTGATTTTGAGTTCTCAAGAGAAAATAGTCAAGCAGTGTTTACAGGAGGATGATGGATACTATGATTGTTATGAGTATTATAGGAGTTCATCAAAATGCATTGAGATGCTGAGAGATCACGATCCTGGTGCCCATGTGACACCATCACGTTAAGGATCAAGGTCAAACCCCTAAATTAGAGGAAAATAATTTTTTTCGACACCAGATTCTGAAGGAACGGAAAATTTTACGTCCAGACACACTTTGACCTTCTTATCAAAATTACCTATAGAAGTCATTTGGCAGTCATCTAACGTCAAATTCTCTTTTGAATTATGTAGCTGGTATATCGGCTAGGGCTGGAACTCCAAACTACGTGCTATTGGGTTTTTTAGATTGCTAATCACGATCCTGGTGTCCATGTGACCCCATCACGTCTTGGTCAAGGTTCGACGAAGGTCGAACCCCTCAATTCAAGGAAAATAATTTTTTTGACACCAGATTCTGGGAGAAAGGAAAATGTAACGTCCAGAAACACTTTTACTTTTCTATAAAAATGACCTCTGGAAGTCATTTGGAGGTCATCTTAAGTCGAATTATCTTTTAAATCATATAGCTGGTATATCGGCTGGGACTGGAACTCCAAACTATGTGCTATTGGGGTTTTTGATCACTGATCACGATCCTGGTGTCCATGTGACCCCATCACATCTGGGTCAAGGTTCGACGGAGATCAAACCTATCAATTCGGAGAAAATAATTTTTTTGACACCAGATTCTGAAAGAAAGGAAAATCCAATGTCCAGAAACACTTTGACTTTTCTATAAAAATGACCTCTGGGAGTCATTTAGAGGTCATCTTAAGTCGAATTATCTTTTAAATCATATAGCTGGTATATCGGCTGGAACTGGAACTCCAAACTATGTGCTGTTGGGGGTTTTGGATCGCTGATCACGATCCTGGTGTCCATGTGACACCATCACGTCTGGGTCAAGGTTCGATGGAGATCAAACCTATCAATTCGAGGAAAATAATTTTTTTGACACCAGATTCTGAAAGAAAGGAAAATCTAACGTCCAGAAACACTTTAACGTTTCTATAAAAATGACCTCTGGAAGTCATTTGGAGGTCATCTTAGGTCGAATCATCTTTTAAATCATATAGCTGGTATATCGGCTGGGAAGAACTCCAAACTATGTGCTATTAGGTTTTTTGGATCGCTAATCACGATTCTCATGTCCATGTGACACCATCAAGTCCAGGATCAAGGTCAATCCCTTAAATTAGAGGGAAATAATTTTTTTGACAACAGATTCTCAAAAGAACAAAAAATTTAACGTGGAGACACACTTTGAATTTTCTATCAAAATGACCACTGGAAGTCATTGTAGATTATCCTAAGTCGAATTATCTTTAGAATCATATAGCTGATATAGCGGCTAGTACATGAACTTCAAACTATGTGCTATTGTGTTTTTTGAATCAATGATCACGGCCCTTGTGTCCATTTGACCCCATCACGTCTGGGTCAAGGTTTGACGTAGGTCAAACACCTCAATTCGAGGAAAATAATTTTTTGGACACCAGATTCTGAAAGAGAAGGAAAATCTTATGTCCAGAAACACTTTGACTTTTCTATAAAAATGACCTCAGGAAGTCATTTGGAGGTCATCTTAAGTCGAATTATCTTTTAAATCATATAGCTGATATATCGGCTAGGACTGGAACTCCAAACTACTTGCTATTGTGTTTTTTGGATTGCTGATCACGATCCTTGTTTCCATGTGACCCCACCACGTCTGGGTCAAGGTCCAACGAAGGTAAAACCCCGTAATTCGAGGAAAATCATTTTTTTGATATCAGATTCTGAAAGAAAGTAAAATCTAACGTCCAGCCACTTTTTGATTTTTCTATAAAACTGACCTCTAGAAGCCATTTGAAGGCACCTGAAAGTCAAATTCTTTTTTGAATCATCCAGCTGGTATATCGGCTAGGACTGGGGCACTTATCAACAGATGATTGTCTTTTTCTGGTCACTGATCACGATCCTGGTGTCCATTTGACCCTATTGCACCTGGGTTTAGGTCAAATGGAGGTTGAACCCCTCTAATTCGCGAAAAAAAAGTTTTTTGATACCAGATTCTGAAAAAAAACGGAAAATTTTTCGTCCAGATATGTCATTACTTTATTACCGAAATGACCTTTGGAACTCATTTGGAGGTCATCTGAAAATCATATTCCTTTTGAATCATCCAGCTGGTATTTCGGCCAGGACTGGGTCTCTAAACTACGTGTCATTGACCCTACCACGTCTGGGTTAGGGTTGAATGAAGGCTGAATTATTAAGCATGAGTTGATTTGCAAACTTACTTACCTTTTTACTTGATATTTCCACCCTGACCAATCGCCGAGACTGGGTTTCCGAGTCCCCGCACCATACAGCTACTTTTTCTTGCGCCAGCCATGATGGCTGGAATGCCACAGAAGTGATGGGGTCACATGGACGGCAGGATCATGATCAGCGACCCAAAAAACACAATGATACGTAGTTTGGAGACCCAGTCCTAGGCGATGTACCAGCTGGATGGTTCAATAGAGACATTGACTTAAGATGACCTTTGAATGACTTCTAGAGGTTATTTCGATAAAAAGGTCAAAGTGTGTATCGACGTAAAATTTTCCGTTCTTCCAGAATCTGAGGCTGAAAAAATTTATTTTTGTGAAATGAGGAGTTTGACCTTCATTCGACCTTGCCCCGACGTGATTGGGCCACATTGACACCAGTATTGTGATTAGCAAACCCATGAAACACAATAATCCGTAGTTTGGAGACTCATCCCTAGCCGAAGTACGAGCTGGATAATTCAAAAGAGAATTCAATTTTTAGATGACCTCCAATTGACTTCCAGAGGTCATTAGGATAATGAGGTCCAAGTGTGTCTGGACGTAAATTTTCCGCTCTTCCAGAATCTGGTGTCGAAAAAATGCTTTTCCTCGAATTGAAGGTTTTGACCTTGGTATGACCTTGATTTAGACGTGATGGGGTCACATGGACATCAGGATTATAATAAGCGACCCAAAAAAGATATAGAACAAGCAAGTTCAGAGAAGGTCCATCTCGTTTTCCTTTTGTGGCCCTATGTTATGGTTGATCAATGTTCTTGAAAGCATTACGGATGCTATGGATGTTAGAAGGACAACAGAAGCTCGTCAATATTACAGAGCGATGTTCTTTATATGATTAATTTTGTTATAATGAATCTTCAGGAATCTAGTGGATCATCGATGTTTATTCTAAGATCCGAAGTTATCAGTAGGATATTGATAGCAGTTGACAATGCTTGATCAATCTGCATAAAAGTTCTACGGATCCTACGAATGTTATCACATTTGTAGAAACTCATCAGTGTTTAAAAGGAATCTTAAAATACTCATGGATGACTGCTCTTCACATTATGATACGTTTCGATATTAGAGATCTTCAGGAAACTAGTGAATCATCCATTTCGATTGTGAGTTCTAGAACTATCAGTGATCGATCAGTGTACACAAAAGCTTCACAGATGCTATAAATATTAGAAGTACTACAAAAACTCATCGAGATATAATGGAATCCTAAAAAATATAGGCACATGTTCCTTATACAATTATACGTTTCGGCTTCAACAATCTCCGAAGAATCGATAAATCATCCATGTCCATTTTATATACTTTAAAATGATGAAAGGAAAATTGATCAAAGATATTGGTTTACTATTGTTATTCAACGTTCACAGAAACTCTGAGGATGATATAAATGTTACAAATACTACAAAAGCTTGTCAATGTTGCAATATGATCCTAAATAACTACTAATGGATATTCTTCCTATGATAAGTTTAGATATTCAAGATTTTCTGAAAAGAAGTAAATTATCTATGTACCTTCTCAAACAATTAGTGAGATATGGTAAAACCAATATGTCAACAATGCCTAATCAATGTTTGGAGTGTATCATAAAAGTTCACCAACAGTTCCAATCTGACAAGAAGGATATATATATTGATAAAAGATATTGTTTGACAATGCTTGATCAATGTTCTCAGAAGGATATTGGAAGAAGCCAAGTAAAACATCAAGGATCCTCCATATGCCTATCAGGATATAGTATATTGATAGACATCCAAACAGTGTTGGATGTACATCCATGGGATTTCGAATCATCATAATGAGTTGATCCTTCTCCAATATCTCTCAATTATCCACCTTCCGAAAACATACCTACTAAACTAATCTCCTGAGAAGATCCCTTGGTGGTTTCTCTTCCTTAATAATCAAGCTTACCTATCCCAAAACACCCAAGACCAAAAATAGGTACATCCGCGCATAAATCGCAGCTCGACTTTTTCCATCCTAGGAGGCCGCATCAACAGATCAACACTCTAGCCCAATACCTAAATCCATAAAAGATGGTGCCTCCCAAGCAAGCATCTTCAAACACTTGCAGGTGGTCCTGAAGCTGAAGTTTACGACTGGTCTCCAGCTATTTTTATTTCCAGAATTAGCTCTCGGGCCCTCGCTCGAACGCTAATCGTTAAATCATAAACGGCACTCAGAATTGCCAAAGGGAACTTCCTATTTCAATTAAAGGCGGTGAGCTGTTGGAATTCCGAGAGGGTGGCGAGCAACAATGCTCGGATCGGCTGGTGGATTATTGGAGGATGTTTAAGTGACTACGACCTTTTTCCCTGTTAGGAGCTCCAGTGGAGGGCGCGAGTTACGTGTAATTGCGACCCACGGCGCTTGAACAAGGACCCTCTCGCAATTTACAGTCTCGTATCTGCGAATCATCATCCGGAGTTAATCGGTGCCGTCGTGATCAACACGTACGTCTTCATTAGAGCGCGATATATTCCTGGTATTCGCACCTCAACAGGTGTCTTTCTACAGCCTTTGGAGTGGGCAATTAAGACCTTTAGAAATGGGCTTTTTATTTCGTAATTTGTGCTGAGTGGGTAGGAGAGTTTAGGAGGGACTATCGTTGATCAATCTTGATAAAAGAGAATAACTAAGTGGAAGATCATAGTGAACCCCAGGATATCCAACCGTTGTGAATCATTCTGGTTATCAACTTTAGAACGTAATTATTAGCTTTTATGGATCCAGGATTAATTTTCGCACAAGTACATTCATATCTTCTGAGGAGCAGTTGTCACGTTTTTTTCATTTATGAAAGATGGTTAGTCATCGTTAAAAATTAAGTTCAATTCCCAACAACGAATTGAATAGTTCAGTTTTTAACGAAAGAGTTGAATTTCTCAACTGAGATCAGTCTTTTCGGGACCTATTCTGGTGCTGACTAAGTCTCTCAGGACCAAAAAGTGTGTTCCATCCAAATACTTTTTTGTACATTTCCAAAAAATAGTCAAGATGTTTTGAAGTATTAGGAATATAGGATAGACACTCCTTAGCGCTATAAAAAACAGTTCAGTATCACATCAGCCGTCTGGATGATCTACGCTGGCCCCATATAGTTCTTGGAACATATTCTACACCTTTTTTTTACTGAAACAGAAATATGTGAGAAATTGAAAGCTAACAAAAAAATATGAAGCTGTCAGTTAATATTTCTTTATTATGGTGGAACCATCAATTATTATACCCGATTATTAAAGTTTCAACTATTTCCCCTACTCGATCTTCAACACATAAATCATCTAGAGTTGGTGGTTGTAGGAGTTCTAAATCTAATTATCTTCATTCCATCGTTATTAAATTGACAGGTGGTTATTATATTCGACTATGGTCAAGATTACGAGTCCACATAATAGTGATAATAATACGACTGTTCCTTGTCCAATGGAAAAGAATAAAAAATGAATAACAAAATTGGAGAGGGTGCCAGATGGATGAGACTTATTTTAGCAGCGAATAATGGTCTACAGTTTTATTCAAGGAGAAGAAGATATTTAAGGGATAATAAAATCTCGCAACATTTGTGAAAATATTTCTAAAAAATAACAGTAGAAAACATTTTTTACAAAAATTTAAAAATTTGATCAGAATCTCAAACGTTCTAGAAAATTGAATAAAAAGCTTATAGCGAATAATGAGGAATGGAAAATTAGTAAAGGAAGGTGGCAGTCGCTCCCTCTCTATCACCCTTCCCCTCTCCCCTCCTCTCCCTTCCCCTCCCATTCCCCATTTTCCTTCCCCCCCCCCCCCCCCCCCCCTTTTTCCCCCCTTCCCTTTCCCTTCCCCCCCCTTTCCCCCCCCCCCCCCCCCCCCCCTCTCTTCCCCTCCTCCTCCCCCCCCCCCCCCTCTC
>WSXT02065981.1:0-12474 GCA_011762715.2 Neuroterus valhalla | reverse complement strand
TGATTAAGTAGAATAAGGCACATATGTAAATTTTTCATATTTTTGTGAATTATTGTAAAGGGAACAGAGGCCCTCAAGCCCGTAAAAGGGAGAGATGAAGTACATACATTTTCCTACTAATCAAATGAATAGAATAATTAAAGTATCAAAATAAGAAATTTGTCTTTGATAATCTTGAATAAAACAAAAATAAGTAACATTAGCTACAAAAATAAATAAAATAAAATAATAAATAAATAATTTATTATTAACAATTAAATAAATAAAACAATAAAGTGATCATCTGGATTATGCGCTGGGAAGATGTTTCGAGTGGTACGTGAAACAAGCAATTTTCGGTTCCCGAAGCCAGGTTCGCAGGGTTGCGCAGCAAGTCTTTATCTATTTCGAATCTTAGTAACATTAGTAACACTCTACACTGCACAGAATTCTGAAATATTTCCTTGTAGGTTACGAGATTCACATGCGCCTTTGGAACGTACACACTCAATACTCTTTTAAACATGCAATATATAATATTCTACATACCTTCGAAATTACCCTCCATTAAACCGTTTCGAAATCGGCAGTGTAGAACAGAAAATATTTCACTCTGCAAGAGTTTAATATTCTGGAGCACAAAATCGCATTGATCTTTTCTGCAGAATGGTTAGGTGCAGACTGACCTCAGGTAAATACCTGAGGGTTATAAACCGGTTCTTGGATGGCACAGGGTGCAGAAAAACCTATTGTACGGAATACAATTAAGAAAAGTCGAAAATAAGAAAGTTAATTTTTTAATTTTTCCCCTTTTTTTTTGCTCAGCGATTTTCGGATCTTGATCTGATTTGAATTTTGACTCTTTTGGGCCCAAATGCGTGATATTCCATATTTCACTCAGATTTCATATATAGCGGGCGCTCGCTACATCTCGTGAAAATTCATCATTTGTTGTAACTTTAATCTATCGACTTCAATCAATGAAATCATATACTAAGGTTTTGAATATCAATGAATCCTATCTGAAGAAAATCATGGATTTTATATTTCGTTGTATCAAATTTTCCGAAATTTACTATTCTAGTGAAAATGATGTTACGAGAAATTTTTTGAATGTAAATTTTTTTTTCCTAATAAACCTGAAAATCTCCTGTTCCCAAGAAGCACAGGATAGATGTTGTAGATTCTTTCTGAATTCTGCGTACAAAAAATCTATGAAAAACAGTACTGCCCTCATATTTTTGATGAAGAGGAAGGTCTTTTTCTTTTGAAGTTGTTATCATTTTGAACTTATAATATTGTATGTTTCCAGCTTTGTGACATCATTTCCAAATGGGAAACTGTTTTAAGAGAAAAGGGATCCGGAAAATTTGAAAATACAAGAGTCATTCAATTGACGTACAAGTCAAGGTGCTATTGGCGTCACTCAGCTAAAATGGAAACAGATAGAGAGAAACTTTTAATGTGTTTCCAAGTAAATCAACAAGTTGTCCAAGGAAATTTTCCACTCAATCGTGAATTAGCGCTTGAACTAGCAGCATTGATGGCTCAAGTATTTAAATATCACTCATTGCTTATACGTTATGTTAATCAACTTCTAATAAATAATAAAATAACTTACGTTCATGTTATAGATTGATATCGGTGAATTTAATGCGGAGAAAGCACGGGGAAGCGGACAAGGGCTTGGAAACCACATGGTTCTGCAAGCACTAGATAAGTTTTATCCCTATAGGTATCGGTCCAATATAACATGTGATCAATTGAGGTAAGTTAAAAAACATGCTAAATGTTTGTCGTACTTAAACTTCAAGAAATTAAATCTTCGTGTCTTTACATTCAGAGAGCTGCAGGTAAAGTTACAAGAAAAATGGGTCTCTCTTAGAGGACGTAATGTTTCGGACTGTGTACGAATATACCTAACGTGTACGAGAAAATGGCCTTTTTTTGGAGCAAAATTATATCAAGCAAAGGTAAGAGGTTGAATGAATACATAGAAATAAACATTGTTTGATTTAAGGTTCAGAATCATCTTATTATTAAACGAGCAGTGTCCTAAACATGCTGATAAGCGCAGCGTGGACATCGCACGGGCTGTCAGAAAAGATGAAATGTAGCCCGTTGTCAAAATAATTAAGTCAGACTGCGATTCTGGCCTTCCTGTGCATGTTGTGACCCATCTTCTTTTGGCCCGTTATATTTATTTTTAAAGAGCTGTTAATAAATTTTATGCAGGCTTTTTGGTGATATTAATTGATTAGTTTTGAATCTTATGTCTTTAAGTGTATTGTTTCTTCGATAAGAGTTAAGCTAAAAAAGTTTCAATGTTAAAATAAGTATGCGTAGAGAAGGATTTTATTTTATTTTGTGAATATTTGTCCCCTCCTGCAAAAAGTTATTTTGTATAAAATAACTTATAAAAGAAGAATGAACAAGCAACAATAATTTCTTGTAAGGAAATTAGACTGAAATACAGTCGATTAACTATATCCTTAACTTTTTCTAGATCCCAATTCATCGTGGTCTAGTTGTTTGGATGTCTGTTCAGTAATGTTGCCGTCTTATGGTTTTCTTCAATCTTATTCTTATAAAAAATTTGCAGTGAATGTGAAAAGAAAATCAAGGATGTTGAAGAAATAAAGTTGTTTTTCTTTTCCTGTATATATAGATATAAATTATTTTCTCTGGAAAGCAGCTTCACTCTTATTGAAGAAATTATACACAAGAAAACATGCTATAACAACACATTCAATCATTGCCCCCAAGAATAGAACAGCAAACTCATGAACGACTTTCCGTAATAAATGTAGCAGGCTGAAGCAAAAGAAGTTATTCCACAAAGCGGGCCAAGAAGCAGTCTGACTTCACTTGTTCGGAACGGCTCGCCGTTAATCTTTTCTGAAAGATCATGAGACGAGCCGCGTTGAGCTCTTAGGTGACAGGGTTCGTTTGGACGGTTTGTCGAGAAAGGGGGAAGGCAGTTAGTGATAAAAAGTGAATAAAGGTATAGTAGCACGTAGGCAGACTGCATGACGTTGGAGGAGAGGGGAGCAGTGTCAGAGCAGCAATTGGAGCAAGATATACAAGGATAAGACGGTAGAACTGGAAGAGAGCAAAGAGAGGATGGAGAGAGTAGAGAGAAGATGGCGAGGGCACGAGGGAGGGTGGAGAGAGAGAGAGAAGGGAAGAAGGGCATTAAGACAAGTATCATCAAGAATTCGGAGTTCCACTCATCCTACTGAGCACCAGCTGCGTGGAAAGAGGACCAAAGAAATGGAAGATGCAACTTGTCAAAGAAGAGAAGAGAAAAGTACTTGAAATGAACAGCCGTTGAAGCTGACAGCAGGATAATGAGAGGAATCAAGGGAGGAGGGAGCTCAGCTAAGAAAGAACATCCTATTACTGGGGTAACGAAGAAGACAATGAAGTGACGAGTGAAGTGGGAATCGTGGTGTCGATTACGAAGCTAGTGGAAAAAATAGGAAAAAGGTGAAGAGTTTATGGAGAAATGATGCTCTAGTTGAAGACGAGGAAAAATAAAAGGAAACTTATAAGCTGCAAGGTAAGTTATGAGGCTTAGGGTTATGGAGAGAAGAAGAACATCTAACTGACAGGGAAAAAGGAAATCAATAATGGTCAAGAAAAGAAAAGAAGAGAATATAAATAGCAGGGGAGGAAGTTTTTTCATGTCGGCAAAGGGACTGTATCAAGAAGTGGAAAGCAGAGCAAGGACAGATGCCTAGGACCTTTATTAGTAGAGCGAGGTCAAAAAGTGCTAGGGCACAATGTGGTTGATCAAAACGAAGTCATGAACAATAAAATGATCAAAGTGCTTAGAAGTAAATAGCAGACTAAGGAGAAAGTATCAGGGTGGAATAAAGGAATGATGCGGCAAAAAAAGTGAAATACAGATGCAGGGAGAGGCGATGAGGTGAATGAAAAAGAAAAAGAGAACTTAAATTGTATAAAGTGTTGTCTGGAGTTTCCGTTTTAGCTAAATGAATATGATGACGTATTAGACCAGTCGATCAAGACTGCGAATTACCATTAGTTACAAATATTTGTTTATTAATGCCATAATTTGAGAAATCACTTGAGTGCTAACTATACAAATTTGCACACTTCTGTGATGACTGGGTAGCAACGAAATTCATCTAAAATGAAAAAAATCAATAAATCTGTGGCACAAATTGCAAACATTGTCATCATTTGGAATATGTTTTTTCATTGGGTCTCAAACTTATTGTGAAATTTATACACTGCTTGTATAACCAGAAAGCCTAAAATATACGGTTTTCCTTGAAATCAGTGCTCATTTTTCAGAAAAAACTGCAAACATTGTGTAAAGTTTTGTAAAATCTTTCGTTCAACCTCCAAAACAAGCTTACAAATTTGCACACTCGTCGTTATCTGCGCGGAACCTTAAAGAGAAAAGGATGATGTTAAAAATGTTACCATGGGCAGTGTTTGAGATGCGAAAAAATTACAAACATTGTTTTTGAAGTTTGCAAATGTGCGGGGCATATTTGTACGTCTCCTATTAGGTTTGAACTCCTTTCGATACAAAGGATCAAAGGTAGATTTAGACGTTTTTGCCCATTCAAAACTTGAATTCAAATTTTCGCAATGTTTGCAAGTTTTTGTACATATGCAAAAATTACAGTCTTCAAAAAATGTTACATATCATGTTTTGACGACTTTCCACTGGGTTGCCAATGCTGATGTAGACTTATTGGCCCATTTCAAATTTGATTTCAAGTTTGCACAATGATTGTTATTTTTGGGCATGTTCAAAAATTACAGTCATCAAAAAATGTTACATACCATGTTTTGCCGACCTGTCACTGGGTCGCAAAGGTAAATTTAGACTTTTTTGCCCATCTAAAACTTGAATTCAAATTTGCACATTAATTGAAAGTTTTTGGGCATATGTAAAAATTACAGTCTTCAAAAAATGTTAATATCATGTTTTGCCGACTTTCCACTGGGTTGCAAATGTCAAAGTAGACTTGTTCGCCTATGCAGAAATAAAATCCAAGTTTGCACAATGTTTGGGATTTTTTAGCAAGTGAAAAAATCATCTTGATAAAAATATACTTCAGTCTTACTTTGCCGACGTGTGTCAGGGTTGCAAATGTTAACGTCGATTCGTTTGGGCATCCTTTACTCAAATGAAAATTCGCATGATGTTTGGAATTTTTGAGTATGTGGAAAAATGAGCTTGATAGAAAATTGCGATTTCCGGTACGTTGAGAAGTATTGGAAGGGATGCAAACTTGATAGGAGACGTAGAAATATGTCTCGCACATTTGCAAACTACAAAAACAATGTTTGTAATTTTTTCGCATCTCAAACACTACCCATGGCAGCATTTTTAGCGTCATACTTTTTTCTTCAAGGTTCCTTGCAGATTACAAGTGTGCAAAGTCGTAAGCTTATTTTGGAGGTTGAACCAAAGGTTTTACAAAACTTTGCAGAATGTTCGCAATTTTATATGAAAAATGAGCACTGATTTTAAGAAAAACCGTATGTTTGAGGCTGTCCGATCATTCAAACAGTGTGTAATTTCCACAATAAGTTTAAGATTAATTCGCAGTCTTCATTTACTGGCATATAAGAATTGACTATGGTTCATTTAGGTTAATGAATATCGCTCGGGAGTTCGTAAATTGTTCATTGGGCTTCATTTTCTTATCAATCCGCACAAACATTGATTTGAATTTTGACAATTTGTTACCTATTTTTGAGAACATTTCTTCCGTCATTCATCATCAGTCCTTCCGCCTAAGGTTAATTTCCATTACAATTATGCACTATGTGCCATGAGCAACTCTTTTAGGTACTATAACTCTATGCATGGTATTTCCAATATTTTGCAACCACTTCTTCGGTTTTTGAACTACACAATCTAAACTGAGTGCCTAAAGGGAGCTAGCTGTTCTCCTGTAGAAAAGTTGGTACGACTGGGGGGAGAGTTGAAGCACGCTGCAGTATAGTTACAGACAGTGGAAGATGTCCATTAGAAAAACAAATGATACCCGAATAGTTGATTCGCTCTTGACGACAATCACAGTGACGAGGAACAATTTCGATTTAGATTCGACAAGGCTAAGTGGCAATATGAATTGAATCATAATAAGTTACCTTTAAGGCAGGCCTTACATGTTTACCTACTCATAAAATGAAAGTTGCCTGAGCTACATGAGTCAAGCTTGAGCGAAGTGTTACTCTATACCAAATTGTTGTTTATGGGAAAATATTGTATCATTTTTCATCCTTCCTTCATTTTCTCGTACTTCCTCCCTTTCACGGGCTTAAGTGCATTGGCATAACCATCACATATTTCTCTTGTCTAGAATCCTTATGAACTACCTTAGCAACCATTTCTTACAAAGCGTTATGCATACTTTACTCATCCTAGACGCTTTTAACATTGCCGTGGGCTCCCGTTTTCGTTCATCACTATCAATCTACAGATTTCAGCTGAATTCTGAAACACTAATTTTGTACTTTTCTTTTTAAGGAGTTATTTTTTTCTATCTTGGGTTTTCTCTCAGCTCGTGCGATAAGCTCTTACCCCCTCCTCTTCTAGCTCCTTTGTCCAATCATCACCCAGACCATTTTCATTCACAATGAATTTGATACCTTCTTACATACTCCCTCCTCCTCGTTGGTCCAACCGCTTTTCATACCTCATCCTCCCTCAAAAATACCAGAATCCTTCCAGTTGCCTGATCAAGATTTCTTCACGTCCCATTTCCTCCCTCAGCATGTAACCTGGGCAACTCCAGCTCAACCCCAAGACCCGTCTCAGAAATTCCTCATTCAGATCTTCAATACTCTTATATTCCTTCCATCCCCGCATCTTTTCTCCATTACATTACACTGAGTTCTACTAGCACGTCGAACATCCACTTCTTCATGCTCCGGTCTTTTGTCAACCACCTTTTATCTATTTTTCATTTATTCTCTACTCTACATCCCCTTCTTATAAAACACAAAATCTCGGTCGCACTCACATTTATTCTTGAGTTCTTTTCTCTCACATACTCTTCGAACCCTCCCATTATTAGATTCGTCCCTATTTCATCACCCGCTACTTCAACAACATCGCCTGAGTAGGCAGCGGAAAATATTTTGTCTGTTCATAGTTTTGTCCCCCCCCCCTTTTCTTCCCTTTCCATCTTCCCCTCTAATCTGTTCTAAGGACGTCGAACAGAAAAAGGCTTATCGGACACTCTATCCCGAATCCTCGTCCTGTCTAGAAATTCTTTCCTTCCTTTTCTCCTATCTTCACCCTTATCTATGTCCTTACAAATATCTTATCAATCTTTACTATAAAACTGTCATATTTTCCTTTTATATGGTCTTCCAAAGGCGGTAGAAAGGGACAAGTGTCCCTTTCTCCTGATCTGAAATCCTATTTACCGTAAATTTTATAGTATACTGGTATGAGTGTGATACCTCTATATTCTCCCCCCTTCTTCGCTCTCTTTTCTTAGTCGACGGGTCTACCAGCCCCGTCTTTCATTCATTCATCCACCCTTTGCCTCTTCAGACTTTATTGAAAATCTTACAGATCTTTTCTTACCCATCCTCCGACATATTTTAATGCTTCGTCTTACCCATATTTACCTGCTGCTTTTTTCCTTTTCAGCTTGAAAATTGCCCCAGTACCTCTCCTCTGCTAGACTTATGTCCGCTGTCCTCATCTCCTGCAACCGCCTCTCTACCTTCACTCTTTACTCTATTTCCCACGCCCCACAGTGGTCTGAAATCCAGAATTTCAGGACAATATGCGAAATTTGAATATTTTTATCCAATATTCTGCAATTCATGGTTTGAGGGATCGCGGATCACAAGAATGCAACCAGATTGAGAAAATTTGAAATGTCGGATCCAAAATGGCGGACATTTTCTTTGAAACATTCTCTTTTTCCGCCTAAAATCATAACCAGGGGGGGGGGGGCTGTATCGCTAATGACGGAAATTAACTATTCATAAGGAAATTCAAAATAGTTGGTCAAAAATGGTAGACACGTTCATAAAATAATCTCTTGTTTTGGCTAAAATCATGCTTAAGAGGCGTTTCGGGGTGGCTGGTTACAAAAAAGAACTGAAAATGGGTGAATGAGAAATATCAGTAATAAAATGGCGCAAATTCTCATTGGGAAATAAATAATAAATAATAAGGAGCCTTGACTGAGACACCAACGTGCAGACAAACTTTGTCGTGCCACTCAACAACATACTAATTTTCACAAAAAGGAGGAAGAAGTAGGATGCCGTGTTAACAGAATTTCGACCTTTATACTTTAAAAAAAATGTAACCTGTATCGGATCTCAGGAAATAAAAATTAAATCACTCCTTGAACTTTACATTGTATTATACAAAAACACTAAACCATAACATAAGTAACTTTGAGCACTGGTGATGTAAACTACATTAGGAAATCAATGGCTCTTATATACGAGTTAATTTTGTACATACCTGCGGAATCACTCTACATGTCGCGGAATAAATTTGAAGTACTTACTCATTTCGACAATAACACTTTTTCTCGAGCACGAGGATGACAATAAAATCTTCAGCTGCACGTGCTGCTTGACAATGGTACTTTCGAGCGTGCACGTGTCGTCGAGGATGTGCTCAAATCTCAAAAAGAAGCTTCGATTTTTTATGCTGCGAACTTTGAGAATAATCGGACATGATGTATCAGAAATCAGTTATAATAAACTGAGAGGCTTATCTGTGGCGGCTATAACAAGTGAAATAGAATTGCTGGTTGCGACTTTTTTGGTTAAAGATTGCATTGGAATTCATAGGTCATTGATTTCTTAAATTCAATCGGTGCACTGTAGAATGGTAATTTTTCATGAAATATTCAACTGAAAAATATCAACTCTAGATTGTCTGTTGGAATTATGAAGTCGTGGCGTCGTTGCCACGTAAGTAATTGAAGTTGATTACGGCTTATGTGGCGAAGTTCACACTGATCTGATTTATTTCCTAATTTATTAATTCTTGTAGTAAATGAAATTGGAGAATATCTTGGAGTTAACGAGCATTTAATATTTTATAATATAATATAATAATATAATTACTTTGCTAGGTTCAAACGGGTGGGTTACTATTTCAGCCAACATATCGGGGTTCTTCGCAGAACATTCTACCCTGAAACTAGTAAGTACTTTTTTATGCTTAGGTTCCACTTGGAATAAGGGTTGATTTAAGACTGCTGAGTCTCTCCCATACGTATCAAACGTTATAATCATAATAAATGTACTTTAGAATAATATCAATAGAAAAACTGACTGATATAATTCACATGATTGACAGTCAAATTGTGGAAAAAAAACATTATTGGTTTCCCTTTTTACTTTATATTTTCATCAACGATTATGAACGTTTTTCGTTCATTGATGCCGATTTTTTCCGATTCTCTGTGATACTTAGTTGTACTTGGGAGCGATGCTGTAAGCAAAGCATTTTATTATAATTTATGTTCAATCAAAGGCTGTTGAAGTTCGTATAATTATATATCAGGAATTTCGATCATGGACAGTGCATTATTTTTTTCTCACTAAACGAAATTGTTTTTTCGTAAAAGATGGCTTAACATTAGAATAGAATTTTAAACTTATTTCATCGTCAATATATTAATGAAAATTTCTGAGACTTATATAGATTAAGAGATCACAAAGTGTGAAGTTAGATTACTTATAAAACTGAATTTATAATTTTGTCATGTCTCTCCTTCATAACTCACGATCCTCTCCTGAAAAAAAATATTTCACTGTGGAAAAAAAGATTTTCCTTTTACACAAATACGGCAACAGCACAAAGATTGAATTCAACCAAATTACACAGAATTAATTTTATGATTCGCTGAGAATTGAAATGATTCCTTTTGAAAATGTGTGATTACATTTGATTTTGTAAATGTATTTGATCCCTGCCCCCGACCAGCAACAGTCGCTTCGCTCGTGCTGCAAATGTCAGGGCAGGCATCAATACATATATTGTTTATAAAAATATGATTCTTCGCCGTAATTTCGACTGGGTATGAAGGAAAACGGTATACACCATGCGTGCAGAAGTTTGAAAGCCCTGAACTGCAAGATATGATGCCCTTGGCTTGGCCTCGGTCACCATATCACGCAGTGCAGGAATTTCAACTTTCTGCCTTTGTAGTGTAATATACTATTTCGTAGAGAAGGATCGCATGATAATTTTTTTATATTCTCCACACCGTTCTGTTCGTTTCACATATTAAAACTCATAAATCAGCTATTCGTTAATTTAGAAACAAGCTTCAGATCCTGTTAGCTAATATTTTTTTATCAGGATTTTAAATTGATAAATCACCAATTTTTAGAAAGTAATGATTGAATACATTTTACCAAAACTTTCAAGAAATTCACGTAGCCACAGCTCCTCTTTTTCCTCTCCAGTTGTTCGCATGATGCAAAACTGAACACGCGGGAAATAAGAGAATAGGGAGTATTGTGATTTAATGTACCTTGTTTTTGAAATGCTCGATGAGAAACACGATAATTTACAAGCGGATAGCGAGAGTTTGGATTTCTTTCAACCAGTTTATTGAGTCCTTGAGTGAAAACACAAGAAAATTTACTCAGCAGAAGGTTGTTCTGATTTATACCAATTTTTTTACGTCCTAGATAAAATGCACGCATGAAATACAATCATTTTTACGCGTATATAGCGAGTGTTGTGATTTATTGTTTAAAACTCCTAAAATTTTCTAGGATATACACAAGAAAAAGCACGAGGATTTCCATGCAGAAAAAGGGTGTTTTGATTTTGTAGTTCTTTGAATCCTCGAGGTTATACACATGGTGTAGTCCTACATTCTAAGTTCCCAAAATCCTCGAGAGAATACACGTTGAAAAACACGCGGATAGCGAGCGTTTTTATCCATTGTACAAAGTTCTTGAATTCCTCGAGGACACACGCAAGGATTTCCAATCAGGAGAAGGTGTTGCAACTTGTACCAAGTTCATATAATCCGTGAGGAAATACACGTAGAAAAACACAGGGATGTCGAGCGTTTTTAACTATTGTACGAGGTTAATAAAATCCTCAAGGATATACACGAGGATTCCTGCGAGGAAAAAGACTGTTGTGATTTGTGCCAAGTTTTCAAAATCCTCGCGGGAATACACGAAGAGGGACACGAGGATTTCTACGGGGGAAGAGGGTGTTGTGAACCTCTGTACCGTTTTCTCAAAATTCTCGAAGAAAAACACGAGGATTTTCACGCGGATATCAAGTGTTGTGATTAATTGTGAAAAATTCTTGAAATCCGTGAAAAAAACACACGAATTCCTACGCGGGAACAGGGTGTCGCAATCTCGATTATGATTTATATGAGGCATAGCTGCTCTTCTTCAACATATTCACGGAAATACACGCGAGAAAACACAAGTATCTGCGCGTATAAATATACAAGGAATTATGCATGTAAAAACTCCAGTATTTATATGTGCAGCTACTCTTGTCATTCCTGAAGGATCTTTTCAATAGGGTTTATAACACATGAATAGCAACGGTTCCGTGAATCGAATTGCGTGATACGATTGTAATGTTCCAATTCCTCACAAAAAATTCGATAAATGACAATATAAAGACACTGTACAGAATTCTGTTAATTGAATGTATCAAATGCAATGAAATCATGGATTCTCTGCTTCAGTAGAAGACGAAAAGTGTTCTTTTCTCGGATTTGGGAGACTTAGACTTCCCTGATCAAAAACTAACTTTCAAGCATCGTTCAAGCCCATCGTTGGATAACTTAAATTCAAACATTGTTTTTTTGTGACTTCGAGATTTTGGAACTAGTGCAAAGAGTTGAATCCTTTCATCTCTACTAGTTGAGATTTTGAATTTTTCTTTAATCTCTTTCGAAACTTTATCTGCAGCTCCATGCTACTCGTCAAT
Source organism: Neuroterus valhalla (assembly GCA_011762715.2). NCBI lineage: Eukaryota > Metazoa > Arthropoda > Insecta > Hymenoptera > Cynipidae > Neuroterus > Neuroterus valhalla. Next base: position 533 of record WSXT02065981.1, on the reverse strand, counting down.
ACTTAGAAAGACTACACGGAGAGAAAAATACTGCTGCAGTCAACGCGGGCGCATCTGTGGCCAATCAGCCAGTGAAAACTTTCGGTAGTTGATCGTCAGGACCTCTACGTAGTTGAAAAAACCCTACGCAGCTGATCTGTTACGAATGCGCTGGATATTTCGTGGCAGTAGATGCGTCAGAGACCAGCAGGCACATGCACGCAATCTACAGTTTAGGTTTTTCGGCCTCCAGCGCATGGTGGCTTCGTCCACAAGCGCTGCGTATACAAGAAGCCCATAGGTCGGTAGCGAATTAGCTATGTGTGTGTCACCAATATTCCATATATCGATTGCAGATCCACTTCGCGTTTTATATCGATTTCTGTAAGATCGATTTCATGTTTCAGATAACCTTAAATTACGTATCGCGTCACGTCTTGTTCGGATGAATCTGCTGTGATTAGATTAGATTTATCCCTCCATGTATACCCTTTTCGGGTTTTTACATATCTATATTCCCCCCTCCCACAGAAGATCGTCAGACATTTAACCCT